>JAUZND010065894.1:0-17598 GCA_034780555.1 Coelogynopora nodosa | reverse complement strand
TTTCGAGGTTATACCTCTTAGTCATGTAGACAGACTGATCACTGCATTAGAGAAATTGGTATAAATATGTGTAGAGAAGATTATAATCCGATTATGTAAGATAATGAATGAATGAATCAATAATGACACTAATCACGTAGGGTATAGGAAGCGGCAAAGTATGATGATAAAAGTATATTGTAACATATCGTTATTTCAATCCCTGATTTGCTCCCAGATCAATGGTGATCAAGATCCGTCCGCAGTGGTTCAGACGAGAAGTTCCGATCGTCAGCGGAGGAAAAAGATGAGTGACGATGAAGTGTACGATCGACTGCGTGCCGTTGTCACCGCGGGAGATCCAACTACCAAGTACACAATGATCGACAAGATCGGACAGGGGTGAGTGTGCCGTGGGAGTTTAGGAGTTTAGGGCAGTTAAAGCTGAGGTCTGTTTTCCGAGCCTCTTAAAAATGTTCGTAAAGATGGAGGAGAAGGACGAGTTTATCATTTATTTATTTATGATTAATTATTCATATAAATGGACTGCATCATCTGCCACTAATTGAGGAATACTACATATATAGCCACTGCCGAAATTTTGCTAATAGTCCATCTGTAGCGGAATTATTAGTTGATTATGTGAGTCTACTACTGCATTATCATCAAACTCGAAAATGGATAATGAAAAAAATAATGTGCTCCTTAGTAAATAAGTAGTAAGGTGTGTGATAATGAAACAAACATTTAACTATAATACAAATTAATTAGTCCGAATTATAATATAATTTTTGATTTCATAACTGACATTTCTGAATAAACGTTTTTATTTAAAAATACTTTTTTTAATTACTTAAATATAATATTATTATAGTACAATACATTATAATATAGTATCCATGTTCAAGCTTGCGTATTCTACAAATTAAACATCCTATTTGACTGAAAATAAACGCCATCATCATGACAAAGACGCAAAAATATTTAGATTATAAAAATGTAAGTCTAACATTTAGAACGTAGAAATTGTATAATAATGAATAATTCTGTTAGAATGTAGATGTTTTACAAACATACATTGTTTTACAAACATATTGCAAACATTGGCACCTTAAAAGATGGTAAATTTTCAGATTTTCTAATTCCAATGGAAGGTAGATAAGGCATATACTGTCTAAAATTCTAATCAATATTGTATTTAACGTTTAAACATTTGCATGAAAACAGCATTATTTAAAATGCAACAAGTTCACATTTTCCCCCAAACTTTAAAATTTAATAGTATTGTCTTTTGACAGGTGTGCTGCACATCAATATTGATATAGGCGGCACATTTTGGCATTATTATTGGCTAAGTAATGAGAATTTATTCAATTATTTAACCTGGTTAATTTAGATTCTTATATTTGTGATCCAGCAATATAGTTTTAATAAGGATTATGTAATCATGACTGAACGATAATTTAGTTTTATAGTATTTACATAATATAATATAATGTCCGTTTCGTCGGTAATTTAATTCTGACGACAATTTGATGGTGTCGTTATTCACCCAATGACGAACTGGTGTCAATACATCTTGTCAATCAATGAAACAATCATGGAAGGAGAGAGAGGGAGAGATAGCATTGCGGATGCTAGTATGATGCTAGCACAGAAAACATCCGCAGGCCCAAGAGACAGAACCAGACGTCAAACACAAACACAGCCGTAGACAGGAACGGACGGAGCATCAACAGTTTAATATGATAATTATTGTGCGATCACAGAACAGGCAACACAGTGTAGTTTGGCTGAACAAGTTATTTATAGACTGCGCTGTCTTGCTTGTCTCGCGACTTCATCATTAACAGGTGATTTGTAAATCCTGTCATCTGACAAGATCAAAGGTTGAAGTTATCAAGGTGACATAGTTGACGGAATTTAAGTATTTTTTGTAAAATAGTGCTGGGATTACGTTGTTCAGCGATTAATGTATTTATATAATATAATGACAGTGAAAATTTACAAATAAATCACAATTATATCGCACGCCAATGTGGCCATCTTCGTGGACTAATTATTATTAGGAGTCTTGAACCCAAATTATTCAGCTGGAAATAAGACCACGATACATGAAACATTTCAATTACATTAAAATCTTTAGTTTCATATTTGGACGCAATACACAATAAAAGGACAGATTATAATTTATCGCCATTCGATATTTTAGTCGTGATATACTATTATGTCCATATTTTAACGAGAAAGCAGCCAGCCACACTAACTGTTTTCACTTTTGTGTTTTCTAAATTCGACTGCGGTGCAACAATGTCCCCTGTGTCTGACATGCACAGAACCATCCATCGAAGGATTGAAACAAATCTTACATAAATGTTTCCGTATATTGTTAAAGTGTGCCCAAAGGTATACGGTCCAAATGTCTCCAATGTAAGAAAGGAACTTCACTGCTTGTCAGGTGAAAATCGCATCGAGTACAAACACTGTATAATAAATGTATATACCGTTCTGCTTCTGCATACCTCTTTCCACATTATAATCAAATCGTTGGATCTTCTGCTGTTTCCTGCGAGACTTCGCCCTCAAGACGATGTTGTGCTTCACCAGCCAATATCGAAAGATGTTGCTGCTAATTGGTTTTTTCCCCTTCACAACTTCCAGAACTTGGAACTAACTTTCTGATTCGGCCTGCAGAAAAAAGGTTATAATATTTACTCAGGTTTACCCGCTCTTCTAAAAATGGAACTATTTCTCGAAACTTTGAATGTTCTCTCCAGTACAGATAGTGTTGTGATGTATTGTACTAAAATAATATTTTATTTAAATAGAAGTTGTTTTTTTTAATCAGAAAAGTCAGTTAGGAAATCAAAAAACAATATTATAATTTGGAACAATTAATTTATATTTTTCTGCTTGTCAATAACAGAGTACCTTACATTAATATGTCAAATATTCTTCAATTCAACGGCTTTGTAACGGAAAATGTCATAGTCTTCTTGAACTTCAGCTTTCAATGTAACGATAAATTCTGTGTAACTGGTTTGCCTCCATTGAATTTTGTTTAGACATTATAGTATAGAGGACTTCAAGATATACCCGTTTGTGGGTAATTATAAGTGATACTTTGCTTTAGTGTATTTAGTTGTCAGAACGGCTTATTTTGATAATCCATTTATTTACATCGAGATTTTTGAAAGCATATGCATTAGATGAATAGGTTGGGTACATACACATAGACCTATCAACATTTTGATTGCATCGTTCAGCGGTGATTTATTCACGTTTAAATGATGTAGGTAAAAATCAATAATAATTACCGACTTTATTTCTATTTAAATAATAAAATGCACTGCAATATATATTATAATCGTCTTGTAAATATAATTTTTTTGAATAGTTATTTATATCTATCCTATTGATTTTAGTAATAAAAAAATTAGTATCATTTGTAATAATTCAATGTAAGAAATGACTTGTATGACTATATTAATCAAAGAAACAGTAATTGTATACTTAATATTCGATTTGGTAATTTAAATAATTAAATAATTTAAAATAAGTTTTTTTTATAATCATATCCCATCACAAATAAATATATTATATTCATAAATGATCTAATAGCTATAGTTGTGTCCGTCACAGATTTAGATTTATTATTGATTAATTTAACAACAATAGTATGCATGACAAACACGGATGACCTATATAGGGACTGTAGATAAAAGTCCATAAAGCAAAATGTATAACAGCAGAGAATATGTAACATAAATATATTAAAGATTACACAAGAAACCGAGCATTTCAATAAACCAATAATTATTTGTTTATTTTGACCCATTTGGCATTTGAACCCACATCTAATTGAACCAAATATTTTATTGAATCAGATGGTAACGTTTAATTTTAATTCTTTAAAATAAATGCCTAATTGTCACTTGCAACACTTCCACAGATATATTTGATTTGAGTTGGCTGATTAGTTATTTGCTATACTGTCTACCCAACCAACACGCCAAATTAAACAAACCCCAAGTTAGTCTGGGGTTTTCTAAAACAAGTTTAGTTGAGATTGGAATCTGGAGCACTATAATCAACTCCAACTTCCAACTTGAAGGAAGTGAAGTCTGTTCGAAATGGACTCGAAACCAGTGATTCCAAAGAAAGGTCTAAAAGTTATTTCTTGACAGTTAACTGACAGACTATTTTGAGGGGGAGAGAGAGAGAGAAAGAGAAAAATTAAGTTTCTAATATCAACCTTAAATCGTCTTCTTTTGTCATAACCAACAATTTATCCCCCCCTCCTCCCTCTTTCTCCAGTATATGCCTAAATGCATCTGCTACCCAACAATTGAAAAGAGTTCGAGATAATTGTGATCTATAGTCTTGACTTCCTATCTCGGCGCGGGCTTTCTGGATTATCGATTTAGTTCTCCAAATATCTCACATCGGGATCTCTCTTGGGGGGCGATTGATTTGAGAGATGTAATAATTATACTGTCCTGGATGTAGAAGGGATGTCTGTCTGTACATCTGGAAAGGAGGAAGAGGAGAGGAAGTAGTGAGGTTGTGGATAGATATTCAGAGAAGAGACTAGTGAGTGTGTGTGTGTGGCTCACAACTCTGAAAGTTATGAAATCGGGAATTTCGTGGGTTTTCTTTTTTGTATATCTACTGGAATTTGATAATGTATTATTATAATATGGTCCCTACATTATATAATAATGTGTATCTGTATCAATCAGAGTACCGTTTTACAGAAAAGCTTAATAGTTTTAAGCATTATATTATGATTTTATATGTATTAAATATCTGTTGTAATATAACACATGTTTTTTATTGTTAGATATCCATGAATTTTTCCTTAAAAAACATTCAAAATTCCATACTTTCATGCAAGTCTACTAGATATCCTGGGAGCGAGAGAGATAGATTGTGATAAAATGAAATATTATACTAGAGGAGATATTAACAAATATAGATTTTTTTTATATTAGATTGAAAAGATGTAGGATAAAAGGAAATAAAAGGATTGAAAATATACTGAGTTGTACATTTTGTAATTTTTTAATTTCTATAAAGTTGATTATTATTTGCTGTTTCCTATATCAATGGGTTTGATTTTATTATAGTGTTACGTGGGTGTCAGTCGCTTTGTTAATTTTCTGTTTGTTTAATCATATTTTCACGGCTTTATTGAGGAAGGCGTGCAATAGAAAGTCATTACAAACCAATTCAAATAAATAAATGACTGAACACATTTCAGGTTGATCGATAGCATTTTTGCTCTATTATAGGTAACTAAAGCTCTCCCTCCCCCTGTGTGTTTATAGAAGCCATACATGTTCCGTTGTCAGCCAAACTGTAGTCTTATTGTTGTCTATATCTCCAGACTGGTGGAAGCGGATATCCCCATTCGGCATTGGATTACCTGTAGGCGGCTGTTTTCTTTGGTTCTTCAGTGAGGGAGATAGAGAGGGACTCCCTGTGTGGGGTAATTGGAGTAGTGCTGGCTATAACTTGGGGATGTGAATGTTGTGATTTTTGGCAGAGAGACTCTATCATGGAGAATATCATATTATGGGAACCATTCATACTAGACGTATATATAGGCTATACTATGGTACAAAGAACTACTTACATAGAACTTGTTCTAAATACTTGGGTCCCGTAGATTTTAATAAAACACATTTGAGTGAATCATTCGTTTTGGTTGGTCAAGGTCATTTGTAAGGTCATACAGTTCTAGTTTGATATTCATTGATTATGTTATGCATTATAAGTAACTAAATTATTGATCTTTCATACTGATCTACCAAAATCGTTATTTTCACTTTGAGTTTGCATAGCACATTACTTTATAGGAAATGTCATTGTGCATAGTACAAATACATTGCTGACTTTTTAGGCATCAAATAACAGTTGTATTGGTTTTGTTGGTAAACATATTATATGTATTTTGACAAAATACTGTTTCGACTAACCTCTCAGTTAATTGCGTTTGACTTTTGTTGAAAACTTTGTTATAGTTGATTAAATTGACATGATAACATTATTCAACACATTCAGTCATAACAATATGTTACTTTTTATATTATTATAGTGGGGTCCTTACATTTTGTTGTCTGATTATTTGATGTCTGAAAAGTAGGCTCTTACGTGTATTATTCGTTTTGTTAGTTGAAATTGTGAGTATAACAATGTAAATATTGGTGACATCATCATGAATATTACATTATTATGTAAATTGTAGTAGTCCTAATGTTATTTGTACACCTTTTATTATATTACATATTGAGAAGACCATATTATTTGTTTGGTAAGTATATTTTAGTATTCAGGTATCTCTAGTAGGTCTATTATTTTAAAATGAGTACATTTGTTATTAAAATCGGTCAAAATATCCGATTATATTTTCATAATTAAACATTTAAGATTTCAATTTAATACGATTGCTGACATAGTACAAAGTTCATGCAAAAACCAATTATAATATTCTTTAATGTCCCTTCTGCCTTATTGTTCCGCGGTTTCAATTGTCTATATATCAGAAATTTCACGCAAAAGAGGGACTTCTTTTTTTATTATACATCTAATTATTGATATCGCGGCTATACTCCAGACAACCTTAATTGTCTTCTATGTAAAATAGCACGAAAATGATGTGACTCTCACGAGATTTGACATCAGAACTCACTTCTGTGTGTTTCTTACCAACAACCGCGTGTGTACGTACTGGAGACAAGTTTTGGAATGAGAAAGAGAGAGAGAGAGAGTGACGGAGAGCGGATCAGTATTGACGCGGTCGAGTTGGTTCTTAGGATCTGTCGATCAATATTAGTTTGGTCACGTGACCCCTCTCTCTTGTTGTTGTGATGGCATGGGGGATAACAGGCCGAGGAATGCTAACTATGCTTGCACTTCAATTACGGACATATAACATTAATTACCATTTCTATTGCGTCTTTCATTGTGGGGTCATGATTTCAGGTTTTGTTAATTGTAAATAGTATTAAGAGAGTTCTGCTTCTGTAAGTTTTCTTTCAGTGATGTCATAATATTTGGTATAGGTGGCCGTAACTGAAATTGTTAATGTTTTGAAATGCACATATTGTATTATAATTAATAATATAAAACTTTTTTTTTTCATCAATCAATTTTTGTTAGACTTTTATTTATGCCCACCTTAGAAATTCAAGTTTGTTAATAATTGAATTTAGTGTTGCGTTAAATAGAACAGTTTCCTTCGTACATTTAAACTATTATTGACTGAAAAAAGAAGGTAACTGGATGATTAGAGTCTAATTAATGCTGCATACTAGATTGGAGACAAAATCCCGGGACATTGTACCGATATATAATACTTATAGGGCCTATATATATATATATTTCTCTTCCCAGAGCCTCGGGAGTGGTGTACAGTGGCAATGAAGTCAGCAGCGGTCGCAAAATAGCTATCAAACAGATGAACCTCAAACAGCAACCCAAGAAAGAGCTTATCATCAATGAAATCTTCGTGATGAAAGCCAACCGACAACCCAATATTGTCAACTACCTTGACAGTTATCTGATGAAGGATGAACTCTGGGTAGTTATGGAGTATCTTGACGGCGGTTCCCTAACCGACGTTGTCACTGAGACCTGCATGGAAGAGGGACACATAGCGGCTGTTTGTCGTGAGGTGAGGGACTTTAGGAGTTTATGGAGTTGACTGATTTTATATTTAAATGCCCAGATAGTCAATAAGCTATTGCCTATCTATCCTATCCATACTTTTAAATGATTAATTCCGTATCCACCGCAACTCCTCCATCCGCAGTGTCTGCAAGCGCTGGAATTCCTGCACGAGAAGCAGGTGATCCATCGCGACATCAAATCGGACAACATTCTGTTGGGTCTGGATGGATCAGTGAAGCTAACGGATTTCGGATTCTGCGCCCAGCTCAGTCAGGAACAGACCAAGCGATGCACCATGGTGGGCACGCCGTATTGGATGGCGCCAGAAGTGGTGACAAGGAAGCAATACGGACCCAAGGTGTCTTTTCAGTGAAATTAAATAGCCCTACTAATACATTTTTTAGCTCAGTGTTGGAAAACCTTCGTCATAAAACCCTTAAAAAACATATGATTTTTTTAATTTATAGCACAATCAAATTTTTTCTGTGACTCAAACTAGAGTTTACAAGTTATATACATGTTTATCATTATTATTCCCCGAATTTGCTAATTACTATTGGAAACCCAGTGGCTACTGCCATATTATATGGTTTGATAAAAAAAAACTAATAGAGCCTCCATAATTTGGAATAAACTATGATATATTTATCGGATAGCACCTGAGGTGGAGACCAGAAAGCAATATTGATGCAGTGGTACTCCAATTGAACCTAAAATGGATAAAATACTGTACCAATGTTTTTTTAGTGTTCCATTATCGAAACAACCAACAATCGTAATAAAAAGCATAACATATTTATATCAATTATTGTGTTTAATGGTATCATTTATTTTTCTCTTTTATGCTATTATGTTATCAATTGGATCTCATGTTGCTTTTTTTTCGTTCTTTTTACCGCAAATGTTTCTAATGTAGAGTATAAAAGGAAAATATTGCTGTGTTTTTCAAAAAGTGATGCATGTCAATTATTATTCTTAAATATTATGCTAATGTTATACTGAGATTTTATATATATATATATATACTAATTTGAATTATGAATATGATCGTATTATACTAATATTACTGTCATTATTATCAAGGTGGATGTCTGGTCGTTGGGTATTATGGCGATAGAGATGGTGGATGGAGAGCCGCCTTATCTGAACGAGAACCCACTTAGGGTAAGTTTTACTTTATTATTCGTTATACTACTGATACAGATACGAGTATGTACAGATACGAGACACTAAATATGTACATGAATATTGATATAATTTATATATTTTTCGGTTGATTTCTTTAGATCAATTTTTCATAGTAATATTTTAATTATTTTTTCGATAACCTCCTTACATATAGTAGTAGGGTAGTTCTTTAAGCAATCAAATTTAATTTAAAATAGACAATTATTAGGACGTTAAAATGTCAAACGGTTTAACTATTTAATTGGTCAGTGTTATTTATCGTGGACATTTTGCATTATTTAACATGTACACATGATAATTGCCATTCAAATAACATAAACACCTTTATTTTATATTATAATAATGTATGTGAAAAATGCAATAAATAAACAATATCCTTTGATGAAAACCAAAACAATAATTGCATATTAATAATAATTATAATCAGCAATAAAATAATATATATATTTCATCATAATGATGTCATAGATATTCAATCTATAACTTTTTTTAATCAAGTAAAAAGATTGATAAACATGATTATTTATATTACATATTATTAGCGGCCAAGTATAATGGGAGATATTAACTAATTAAATATAATATAAATATTTACTCAATTAGGGAATCGAACACAATTTATACCATTTGAGCTCGAAATAGTGGCTTTATAACTCATTTATATTGTTCTTATGGAGTAGTACATAGTAAGTAGTATATATAAATATTCAACCAACATATATTATTATGTCGCGACAGAATCAAATTTATAATTATACTTAATTCAGCAACAAAAGTTATCAATTTTTGCAGAGGATTAATATAATATTATTTTTAAAAAGAAAGTAACCAATGATAGTAGAGATGCAACGAGATAAAAAAACGTCAACGTTTTCTTATTAACTTAAATTATTAAGTATAGAAAACTGTTATTTTAAAGGTCTATATATTTCTAAATTATTCGGTTTAAAGGGTTATGTTACTTTTACAGAAGATATAAATACTTGTAATAAAAAATTACGTCAATATTCTTCTGATCAGTCCCATCCACCGCACACTTCTTGTTACAGGCGCTGTATCTCATAGCTACCAATGGAAAGCCGGAAATAAAGGAGCGCTCAAGACTTTCCGAGGTTTTTCTCAGTTTTATTGATCGGTGTCTGGACGTGAATGTTGAGACCAGAGCTACTGCCACTGAACTATTAAAGGTAAGTTTGTCTTGTAACAGTATAAACTCGCTATAATTTAATCTTTACATAGCTTACTAATTTTCCATTCTCTTCTCGTAACTCTCCTATATTACAGTCTTATCTCCCGCCTCATCTCCCTCTCTAATCTCCCCTATCAACTATCTACCTCCCTCTCTAGTCTCTTCCACTCTTGCTTTGTAATTACCGTTTATATTTTTTTAGCACTGATGTTGCATATTTTCGTTACTATGTTTTAAAAACTTGTTTTGTAATTATCGTTTATGTTTAATTTTTGCCCTGATGAAGGAATTATATCGAAAGTTGACTTGTCTATCCCTTTAATTTTTTGTTGTTTTTGATATTTTGGGGACCACTTTTTTACCTGAGTCAGTGACTAGGGGGTGGGATATCATCCCCGTTCTCCTCTCTCTCTACTCTCTCTCTCTTCTCCCTCAGCACCCATTTATCACGAGGCACGCCAGTCCTCTCTCCAGTTTGGTTCCTCTCATCCTTCTGGCCAAAGAACAAACCAACTAATTCATATTTCATCGTCAACAAATCAAACATTGTCCACCAATGAACGTATCGGCTGTTTTTGTCGGTCATTTTGTGAATACCTCCTTCCCCCTTTCAATGACACACTATACAATCAATCGGTCAAACAGTCATTCAACTCGATATTGTTTGCCTATATTTGATACTAATAATGATTTATAAATTCTCAACCACATATTCTGAATCTGTAAGCTTGATCATTAGTGCGACAGTCATTTAATTCCAGACGGGTTCTCTCTCTCTCTATCTCACTTACTCACTATTGAGTAACTTACTTTTCAATCACTTCGCTTTGCTTATCTTCATAATCCACTTATTGATTTGTATCGATAATATACAACACACACACAAACATACACAAATAAACATCCAGTCATTTTGTACATATAGTATGACTCATGAAACTCAGTCATTCACGATGGCCCGGTTATAATACTAACTAACTAATTTGAATGTTTAGGTCTGATTATTATTCACTTTCTTTCCTAACTCTCCTACTCCTATTGGCCGATTCAAATGAGCTAATCACAGTTGAACAGCGGCTGTACTAGTCATGTTTCTCTTTCTCAATCTCTTTTTTCCATTACCATCAATGGATGTCACAATGACGGTTTATTTTCCAGTTTGTTTATTTGTATTATTATTATTATTATACACGTATACTACTTCTAAGTTTTACTATTAAAAAGCATTTTTATATCTTATATAAATCTCGTATAACGCATTTCTGACAATTATTTCAATATATTGGATCGATGATTATTAATTACGTAATAATGTTATTTGCGGTTCAATAAGCAAACCGCGTACGTTTTATACAAACAATCTACTTAATTTGTTTTAGTTTTGTTATCAGTTATAATAATCTCGCGCTCTCTCCCTCTCTCATTCATTGTGTATTATAAAGCCATCACTGCAAAGCATTGATCTGAAACCCTTTTGTTGAAATCTCCTCCTTTTCTAGAGCGTCTTTATGCGTACATTATAATTACTGTCTGAGTATTAGTTATGTATTGGTGAATTTTGGGTAATTAATTGTTTATTAATTATGGTTTGCGCCACTGTATAAATATGGACCATGTTATTGCTTTCCTAATATGATCTGTTTTATAGTTATTTGTTATTTCGTTATATTTATCTCACAAATCGCATATAATTATTATGTTTTCTCTCTCTTTCTATTCAAACATCAATTACTGTTATTTCCTTCTTTCCTGTTTATAACCACCAGTCTATTTTAATTTTATCTTTTATTGGAATCCGTTTATTTTTCTATTCTAGAATGAGATAAATGATATAATCGTAGCTTTACAAATTAATAATATAATTGTCAGTTCAGGTCATAATTTTTTAATAATTTTTATGATGGCACAACTATATTTATTCTCATAGTAAACGTTATGTATGTCACTAACTACTTATTTGATCAATAAGTAATATCTTCGATTTTAGTTTTTATTTTGTATTTTTAACGCGTGTCACTTTCATGATAAGTAATGACGTCTGTGAAATATATTCAAATACAGTCTGTAGATAAGAATATGTTTAAATGTACGCTACTTATGACTCTTTTGATTCTACAAAAATGCAGTCCATTTATATTATTTGTTTTTGAGCAATGACTGAATTTTGATGTACATAGTATACCTCTAGCCCTTTCCATGCAATAAAAAAACGTTACTACTAATTACCTGTGACTTTTGCTTTGATCTGGACGCCAGGATTGTCCAGAAGTCCGGTCTCATGGGATAGATTTGGTAAAAACGTATACTGAAACATAAGAAGTACACTGCGAAGTTAATATATTTGGTGAGGTCAAAAATATAGGGAAATATCATAGGCCAAAATGTCACAAACCAAATGACAAAATAGTCTTGTATTTATTTCAAAGATAAAATTATTTGGGGAAACTTATTTCAACGTTATAAATAAACTAAATTTAATTAAAGTATAACAAATGTTGGAGTGTTCTTGCCTCTAAAACATGATATAATTTATTTAGTGCTTTTGATCGCTCTATTGTTATAATCTATCATTATTTAATTATATCTTAGTCGATTGATTATTAGAGAGTATAGGCAATTGAATGAATATGCCATTGAAAACTCTTAAAACATTCAAGAGCGCCGAACTATTTTAAATTTTGGGAGTCCTAAATCATAGTATACAACAGTTGGGGTTCCAGACCCTTAATACAAACATATTGAGGGCCTCAATCAAATTGTTTGGAGGCCCCACTATAATATATGTACAACATTTTTACATATTTACCCATAACTTTTACTTAAAATATATTTTTAGTGTGCACATTTTAATTGAAACAAAGTAAATGCCAAGGGCAATCATTTTACTATTAAAATTTTATAAATCCGTTGATTAAGTTAGTAACTGCAGCCACTTGATGTGTAATGTGTAACTACATTGTTTTAATGTAATTGAAGACAAGGAATGGTTCACATCCAACAACTAGCAACTGTCAAATCACTCTAACAAACTCAATATTTTGAAGTCCTTAATATTGCTTTTACTACTTATAATACAACCTCCGATCGTTTCTATCATTCAACTTGCAAAAGAAAAACCACAATAAAATTTTAAGTTTATTGTGGTTTTTGTTTTGCATTCCTCACAGTGACCATTACTTGTCTTTATTTATCATCATTCAACTTGTTTACGTCATGTTTATAAACTTGAAATTTTTACTATCTTCTATTTGATTATTACAAATATTTTATAAATTTCTTTAGAAGACAATCTCACCGATATAATATTACAATATGCATTATAGGTTTTTTCGAACACTCACTACTTCTAAACATTATTTTTTTCAGTAAAGTACATAATTAATGTGCAATATTTACTTGTGATGCCAATGACAAATTCCGTTACTGAGCGATATTTGTATGAAATTTCTTGCTGATTCGAGTCAATTAATATATTATTCAGGTCACGACATTCATTGAAATATTTAGTCAAATTTTAGGGAAGATTTCTTGTTTATGTCATCATCCGTAAATAATATTATAGTCATATATTGTATAATATATGTACACATATATGGCAGCCGACAGGGATCAAAACGAAATTTACCCATTTGACAACATATATGTGCAAATATGTACATATATGTACACATATGTACACATATTTAACACATTTGTGTACACATATGTACACATATTTAACACATTTGTGTACACATATGTACACATATTTAACACATTTGTGTACATATATGTTGTCAAATGGGTGAATTTCGTTTTGATCCCTGTCGGCTGCCATACACGCATCTAGTATTTCAATATAATATTATGTTTAGATGTTGTACATATTATGTATGTGATATATGTAGTTTGTGTATATACATATATATAGTACCTATATGTAATTATTATAATATCTAAATAATATTTTTGTAAGTAATTTAATTACTGGAAATTAATCCAAAAATAATCATTGTATTTAATTTTTATTACTGTAACATTTAATACTTGCAGAAATCATAATATTTAGAACATTTAATTATTAGTAAAACATGAAATTATTATTTATTTACTTTATTGATAAAACATTGGTTCTTCGCTAACGTTAGCGTTTAAATGATAAAAATAAGTTTTGAATTGTCACAAATTGTCACTATTTTAATTGGAATTAATGTACATTGTATTATCAATTTCATTCAAAACTTATTTTTATCATTTAAACGCTAACGTTAGCGAAGAATACAATGTACATTGTATTATCAATTTCATTCAAAACTTATTTTTATCATTAATATTGTCATAATTGTCACTATTTTAATTGGAATTAATGTACATTGTATTATCAATTTCATTCAAAACTTATTTTTAATAATTAATATATATATATTTAATATATATATAAATAAATATATATATATATATATATAATTAATTTAATAATTAATTGTATAGAATTTCAAACGCTTAAGATATATAATATACAGTATAATAATATAATAATAATATATAACAATATTATAATAATATACAGTAAACAATAAGCTTAATGAACCCATTAATATTGTAGTAATGCATAATTATCTACATTTTTCTCTTTTCAATTTAAATATTGAAATTTAGGTTGCGAAAGGTCTGTTTCTCCGCGAGTGCGTTTCTTAGTCCATATATTTTATTCAGGGTGAATTTATTCATATTATCTTTAATTTTGTTACAAAAATTGGTTGTCGTGCATATTTTTTAAATATAGCTTTTCTCGGGATAGCTTTTTTCATAACAAAACAATGAAACTTATAAAAAAATTACTTTTCTATCGGATATTCTAGTATATTGTATGTATGTACCGGCTATAGAATAAACATGGCATATACCGACACACTTAATTTTAAATATAATAACTGTTTTCTTAACTATTACAAATATGGTAATATTTTAAAATATCCTACCACTCTCCGTTTTAATTTAGTGTATAATAAATTAAATCCGACAAAATCCCAAATTGGAATCTTCAATGTAAACTTTAATAATTGCCTGTCTTCCTATTTTGGTTAAACTTAATGAAAATATTTTAATATTCGTTTGAAAAAACATTATACGAATAATTAAGATGCAAAACAAATCTGATAATGGTATTTTTCATTATATTTCAAGCTCTTGACAGATATCCGATTTTTCTAATGCTTCCATTATAATACACAATTTTAGTGCAATTATCAATTACGTAATATGATAAAATATATAATGGTATTAATTGTTAAAATTTAGAATAACACTCTTAATCTCAACTAGGGTTTATATACTGAAATTATCGCAACTAATAAATTATTTATTGGATCAATTAAATAACTTTTCTTAATATTTCATGATCTCTCTCTTCTATGCAACTTACATTTAGTGTATTCTATTAGTGAATTTTCTTTTTGTAATACTTTCTTTTTACATGGATTGATTTCTAGAATTTTAAATTGTACCCATGATTAAGAATCTTAGTTAGGTTTAAAAGCTAGGTTTGTTTCTTATCAATTAATTTTTTTTCTTTCGTTTTTTATTTAATGATTATTTAAAAGTACTTTTTCTTTAATGGAAAATAATATTTTACAACAAATTGTTTAAATTTCTATTATTTAAAGAATACATTTTTGTTTGAAAAGCCAGTTTCATTTTTATCAGTGAAGTATTCTTTGCGTAGTTTACAAATTTTCAATAATAAAATAAAAAACTTATTTACGGTAAAACCTCAAAACCTATATATCATCAATTTCTATAACTTTTACTAGCTTATAGATTTAATTTCTAATAAAAAATTGATGGTAAATGTAGTATTTCTTATATTTGAATTTGATAGATGCTTCCCTTAAAGATTTCAAAATTTTGTGTAATTTTCTCAAATTTTGTTATAAAATATTCTGTATGAACCCTACAGAAAAATCTAAGTTATTCGTTTTGTTTTTACGCACTGTAATATTATGCTTTGGATAATTAATCACATTTGTCCTAAATAGGCGCAAGTCTAGTCACCAATTGTGAATTGATGACGATGTGTCAATTATTTAGAATCCTTTTTTATGTTTATTTTATAAAAATGTTTACTTTATAGTTAAAAAAAACCCTCGCTGTGTTTTTGAAAAATAAATATCACTGCAATAAATCTAAAATGTGTAATTTATTATAGTGAAAAAAATTGTTGTTATAACTATAAGCTTTTAAATTAGTAAACTATTTTTCATAATCTTAATAATTTTTCATATATACTGTATATATGCTGTGCCACCTATAATTATATTATAAATGAGCTAATATTAATATTATAAGCCATCTAAGGGTTATATAATATTTATATGTATATATATTTATATACATGTAATTATATAAATCTAAGCCATCAGCCCTTGTCAGCTCAATATTAATAATTTAATATTAAGACAGTCTATTGTATGTCTATGAGTATGACTATGTCAGTCATTGCTGGCTCAGTCATTGCTGGCTCAAAATTAACAAACTAATTAACTAAGTAAATTAACTAAGTAATCTATTAAAATAATTGTGTTGTATATTTGAATCCTTATATTTTTTTATATAATAGTAATACTTGCATATAGCCAAATTAAAATATGAAGAAAATACAGTATTCCCTCTACAAATCAATTATGAAATATGAGACAGTTTATATTAAACAAAAAATAACCATTTAAATACCATTTAAATTTGAAAATAAATACTGCCTAAAATGTTACATTATAAATAACTAATAAGCAATATTTATATCACTAAAATGCTAAAATATCATGACCATGCATGCACCACTAACCCTGCTTCAACTAATAGTAGTCTCTATGTCTCTATGTCAACTAATAGTAGTCTCTATGCTTACCTCTGTTTTTATTCAGACTCACTTTTGTGAAGGTAGGTAACAATATCTACCACCACTGACACTACCTCTGCCTCTGGCTTCTATTTAGTCACACTACTGTATATACTTGTGTATAGGCTGCACTTTTTTTCTTAAAAATGGGTACCAAAACTAGGGGGGTGTGGCTTATATATGAGTACCTAGGTACACAAAAAATTAAGAAATTTTGATTTGATCAATTGATCATTAAGTGGTGGCCCTGAAAAGGGCCGTTTTCACATTCTCAAATAGGGGGATGGGGTATGGCCCTAGGCCTAGAAAGGGTCATTTTTGCATTCTCAAACTGATTCATCAGCATACTGCAAATCATTATCTCCTGTTTCGTCATTGTCACTTTCCTCATCTTCAGCTGTTGGTGTGGGACCCGTGTTCTTCAGTATCATGTCTTTATACAGAATATCATCTTCCATAGGCATAGGACCATCTATACAATTGGAAATACAACATTTCTTAAAAGCTTTGATAATGATTGCAGGATCAATTGAATTCTGAGCATCAAGGATCCACTGACTAATGAGGGCAAGTCCTGGTTTTTGTTTGTACCCATTTTGAGTGTAGGAATGTTGTCCTTCCATCATCCATTGGTTCCATGATGCAGTAAGTTTTACTTTCATTGGTCTGTTGATGCTGACATCTAGAGGTT
>JAUZND010065883.1:0-17598 GCA_034780555.1 Coelogynopora nodosa | reverse complement strand
GCAGAATTGTGTGTAGCAGTGAATTGTCATACAGTTTATTCTATTACTCTTCTAATTAGTGCGATTTCATTAGCTAATCATTGATATACACATATCAACAGTGTTACACATCTGCATCTATAGATAATATTGATTTAACCCAAATTACGTTAATAAATAACGAATATGCTATATTTTTGGCCATAGCTGTATATATATATTAAACATCTGACCATTGTGAACCTTCTATAGTTTTTTCTAATCAAGGAAGAAATTAATTTGAGCCTTCTCCATTTTTTTTATATTATTGTTGAACAATAAACAGTACTTGCATGATTATAAAAGTATTTTTTCGAGTAATTTGATAATAAAATTACAATAAAGCAGTAAAACAGATAATAAAGCAGAGAATTTATATTATACCTACAAGATAATTGTAGTTATTCATAATTAAGAAAATCTAAATAGTAAATACAACTATAATGTGAATAATAAATTAAGTAAATATTAAATACAACAAAACGGTTCATCAAAATTTAACAAGTAAGATTTTTATTTGTAATGTTTTATGCTAATTTGATCAATATAACTGTTTATCTAAAATTAAAATGAATTTAATTTTTTGAAAAATTAGTGCGAGTACAATAAAATCGTACATCGCAGGAAACACTACAAAAATAGTTGAGAACTTAATGATATTAATTCGAAATGTGGTTTTTTGTATTTACTGAAGTATTTAATATTTATTTCTAAGTCATATCTCTCTAAACAATCAGCCAGTTTGAGCAATTTAAACTAAGATTATGAGAAATATTAATCAAATAAATAATTTTTAAAACAAGTTTTTTGTATTCAGATTTTATTTACATGAAATAGTGTAATATACAGGCTATTAGTAACAGTGTACAAGTTCTTAAAAAACTCAGAAAAAAAGTTCAACAGAACAAAATAGAGCTCTACGTCTTCTTTTTGTCGTACTGAGTATTAGCAAAGTTCAAGGCATCCTCCAGTCTTGCACGTCTGGAAAGAATAAATAAATACTGTTTTAGAATAATATTTACATATATTAATTATAGGCAGCGTTGGCATATTATAATTATTTTCATGTTGTTTTGTAATTTCTAATTACAATACTTTACTGGTGATAAAATCGTACGATACAAAGCATTCTTCCATTTGTTTACTTATGATTACCTTATTTGATTTAATCTGTATCTATTCAATGATGTTACCGAAGTTTGACATAGTAAATTTTAACATTATACATTTTTTGTCACTGATTTTTTTCTGTGTCGTATTGGCGATACAGAATTTGGATATGGTCCTCAGAAGTAATTACATGGATTTTCTATATTTCATGTTTAAGCTGAATGTGGTCTCAAAATTATAGCTTTTTTATACATATATAAATTAAACCGTTTATAGCAGATTTGTTACACGTTATATATATTTAACAAGAACTTAGTTTATTAAAGATTTAATAGGCCATACTTAAATATTTATATAATACTTTTTTGACTGAAATGCTATTTATTCATATTCTATTCATTTTATTTGTTGATGTTATACTCCTGCATTGTTAGCAATCTCACAATATGAAGACATCATACTGGTTTATTAATTTAAATTTTGTTTATAATAATTTCAAGTGTAAATTACATAACAGAAAACAGTTTTTGGAAATAAGAAAATGATCCAGCAACTTGAAACATGTTGAGCAATTTTCGATCGGTTTATTCATTTTAACTTTTCTGAACAAATTATAATTATCCAATTGAAAAATGACATCAAATGATGTGACAATAAAATCAGACGACTTCCTAGTAAACATAAACGAGAATAGACAATAATAATTTTGTTAGACACAATAATCACCAACAGATTAGTTCATATTCTACAAACATGTTTTGGTGTTTGTCTCTTATTAATACACATTTGAAATCAAACCTTCAACTTAGCTATTAGTTATCCAACCCAGCAATACTAGGCCACATCTTTGTCCTGTCAATCACGGTGTCAAACTTATTATTTGAAGACTTTATCGCAATTGTATGTACTAAATATCGAGTGCAATTTTACGGATATGTAAGACATAGTAGAAGCGAACTTAATATTTAAAAAAACTTTTTTATTGCGAGAAATTCAGACTCATGTTATGATAATTATATCAATGTTAGAAATAATCTCCTACAATAAAAGGTATAATTTTCATTAAAAATTTACATCAGGACAATTTTTTTCTAAAATTTCTAGAGACAATTTTCGACTAAAATGATGCTTAAAGTATATAGCAAGGCATATTACTATATTATATAACTACAAGCATTATAATTAAATTCTATATCATTTTCAAATTTACTTATTAAATTTGATAAAAATGCAGCAATATAAAAAAGTGGAAGCAAATAGCTAACACCTAATTATTTGACTTTCTGGGTAGAAAAGTAAAATTTAATACAAATAGAACTAAACAGTGTAAAAAAATATTTGATCGTAACCTGACATTTTGTAATCTAATAGAAGTCAAGCTGAAGAGTGCATCAGACGTCAGACACTCACCCACTACATCGACTGCTAAGTCGGGTCGCGGTGGACGGCCGTGTGGCTGTATCCTGACAATCTCCCTCAGAATCCTCCACAATCGTGTCCGCTAAGTAGAGCTTCGGCTTCTCTTTGGGCAACTTGTCCAGGGATTGGCGGAGCTGTTCGTAGCTGGAGGTGGAGAACGATTCAATATGAAAACTATCCGAATTAAGAGTGAATAGCCTTATGGCTAATATGAATAAACTGTATATATATATATAAATATATATATATATATTGAAATTACATAATATACCCTATTCAATGTAGAGATTATATTATATTACCAATTAAAGTCTTCCTTGAATTTATTAATTTCAAAAAGGCAAACATAACTATAAAATCCAGTATATATATTTAGTTCGCTTGCTCATCATGTTATGCACATATCATAATTAAAACTTTCATTTGATAATACTCATACATAGTTATAGTTCATTCTATAAAGATACTCGTTATATGACACATTACACTGGTTTTATCTGCAGCACAATAAGATGATTTATTTGTATGTATCGTTTCCCAATTTGTGCTGCAGTATCGTATATTTATAAAATGATAAAACTTTGCTATCTGTACTTATCTGCAATCCGGTTACTAGAACTTTTCATTAATTATTGGTATTAATTATTTATAACTAAATAAATTAAAAATATAAAATTCCGCTTCTTTACCATAGCAAGGCATAATTAATTGCTGTGGACAATTTGCAGCCAATTATAGTTAATTTTGCATAATTTTATTTTTATACAGAACTTCTAGTGTCCAATTTTTAATAATTACGTTTATAGAGGTCTATATAGAAAGTTTGAAATATGAAGGTTAAAGAGTTCTGGTTGATTGTCCACAGATGGACTCTCTGCTATACTATAATAGATTACACCGGCTACGCGATTCGCATATATGTTTTAAGTAACAACTTAATAAATAATTTATTATGTAGTAAATGGTCAACTATATCTCTGAATACATACCAGGCAATCCCCTTCGCTTCAAATGGTTGCACAACACTCGTGAAGGTGTCCATCTGATGTTGGACAAATCGTGTTGAAATAGCTGAAAATAAGACGCAGTTTTAATCCAATTCATTTGCCTATTACATAACCCAATCATTTACTCATGTATCATGATACAGATAGTCTACACAATTAATAATAAATACATTTTAAGTATAATTTTGCAGACAACATTTAAATAAAATGAACAATAAAAAGATCAATATTTACCTATTAAACAAAGTTTAACTGATTACATGATGAATATACTGCATATATTGTCAGAATTCAAAATTATAATATAATAGTAATCACACAATCTGCTCAAAGTGCAATCAGAATGGTAAACACCACAGCATGCGCAAATCAGCCTCTCAACCACTCGGACAATGCAGTTCAAATTATAATTAATATAAATTATAAAACCTATGTACCACTTGAGGCAGTCATGGGTCGCATGCACGGTGTCGCTGCTGAATGTGTTGCTTGAGTGGTCGGCTTGCGAATTGTCATCTAGAAATGAGGAATATGTCTTAGATGCAAATATTATATAAATATGTTATACAATACGTAAAAACAAATTATATAGGTAGTTGTTTATACAAATTTTGGTATGCCAAGAATTACTAAGAGACTATATAGCTTTCATTAACAAACACCTTCGTATTCTGTGATGATAATAAACACTCTTAAAATACCAAAAAACATACCATTAACATACTCTTAACATACCAAAAAATAATACAAAAATCAGAGAAACAATACAAGTTAATGTAATATTAGTAAATGTAAAAATTAATATTCAAACCATAAAACTCAGTTTAATATTAATTATGTAATAACACAAAAAGAATTAAATAATTCTAAAAAACAAAACGAGTATTCTAAAATTGAAATTTGAATTGATACAATACTTACAAAGCAAAACCTTTAACTATAGTACGGAACACTTGTATTGCATGTTCCACTCTAGTATACTATATTACAAGTAAAAAAAAAGATATAACTTTAACAAAAACAGATGTGAGAACCGACTGACCCCATCTAGCACCTCCAAATTTGGAGCAACACCCAGTATCTGCGCGTGGGTGAAGGGCCGCTGGTCCGAGACGGGACAGGGAAATCGGTTACCGAGAAGACAGAGTTCCCGTAGATCTTCAAGGAGGCCCACCTCGGTCTGAATAGGGGGACAATATCGCATCGCATCATCCTCGTGTGATACGCCGATGTCATTGTTAGTAAAAAAAACTCAATATTTCTGGGAAGACAAAACATATTGACAAAAAAATCCGTAACTTTTAACGAAACACATCCCTTATCATAGCTCTACAATTTTTATCGTATCAACAAACAAAGTATTAAAATAGGAACAGTCATTTTAATATGATCTGACTATGGAGATTTTAGAGTGTATATAGTATCACAATAAAATTGTGCATATATAAAAGTCATACCACATAATCAGTTTTAACATTACATATATATATATATAAATATTTTGACTTGGCCGTGTAGGATAAATAATAGTACTTATAAATTTATAATAAAATAAAAAACACAGATTAAAATGAAGATCTAATGATAAGTAACGAAATACGGTTAATTAACGTATTTAAAGTTTTAAAAAAAGGGATTTGTAGAAAAAAGTTTGTGTTAATTTATACAGTTTTAATTTTCTTATTACAAACTGTGATTGCAGAGTAAGTGCGGTATAAAATCGATTTAATCGCGTACAATTTGGCATTTGAAGAAGCTATTTTTTTTTTATTAAATTATATATTGAAGTTTATCAATAAATATATATATTTAAATAAATAAACAGTAGTTATAAATACATTTATTATTATTAATTGATTATTATCGAATTTTTTATTTAATAGTTTAAATAATTTTATATATATTTGAATTGCTTTTCATTTCTTAAATTACAATAACTATATGAATATCTCTAAACTGTCGTTTATTTATATAATTTTACACTCTACTAAAAGAACTAAAAAATTATAATATCAAATAAATTATAGCAATAAAAATAAACGCAAATATTAATATTAGGAAACCTTTTTATTTAAATATTTATGTGTAATATTTTTATAAAATATATCACTACTAATATCACAAAATAAAAATTATTATTGGATATCACATTTTAATATAATGTATAGCTAAATATCACAGTAAACCAATTATTTGCTATTTGCAACCGTCACAGATTTCGACTTTAACTTTAAAAGTATTTAACTTTTTGCGGAGCGTCGCATCGCAAAAACGGAGACTAATAATATCTACATTTCACAGTAAAGGAAATTTACCAGGAATGACTCGGAGTCGGATATGGAATTATTAGAGACATCAAGTACATCTAAAGCCGGGAAAGCGGACTGAATATGACCGATGTCCTGAAAATGGTTGCGACTCAGAATGAGTGTTTCCAGCTTACTGAAACAGAAACAGGGGTTTTGTCTGATATAGGCCCTACACCTGTGTTTAAAAGATGAACTTAAATTAAGTAAATTGATAATCATCCACCAAAAATAACATAAAAAAACATGGTTTCAAACAAAATATAAAGGAAACTCAGTATGATTAATAAATATATATTTTATAGTCGATACATTTGATTAATTTAACAATTGTTATGGAAATATTCAATATGTAACGATATTTAATAAAATATTATCCGATTGCAAGTTGGTGAAAAAGTGGAATTTATAATAAAAGAAAGACTGAAAGTGTTCTAGTATTTGGAGATGCACTAACTGTTACTGCTGTATTTATGATCACAAAAAGTATATTATAGATTATCAACAGTGTCAGTTTCACACAAATATACAAACAATAAATGTTGAAATCCATAGTAGTGCGAGGAATATTAAAATTTTATATTTTAGGAAATACGGCATTTTGTGACACTACGAGGAACTGCACATTTAGGAGATTAATAAACATATAATAAAATATAATAAACATATTTGTTAAAATAATATTTATAAATATTATGAAGAATTGAAAAATATACGATTGTATTGAAATATTTCACTTTTTTAAAAAATTCTATAATTCAACTTTCATTTTACTAAAATATAATATAAATTGATGAACATCTTGTATAAATTACATTCACTCATTGAAGAAGTTGTTTTCAATACTTGTATCATATATCTTTAAAGTCGATCGCTGGACTATTCTATAACCGTAGACATTTCCATATTGAAAATTAAACCTTAAATGTGTATTAAATATGAAGATAACTGAAAAACTGCAGAATAGATTTTCGCTTAGAAAGTATTAGAAACTCAATTTAGAAACAAATAACAAATTACTCTTATATACTACTTACGGTACTTTGCCAATGGCTTTAATACTTTGAAGTTGATTTCCTTCTAGATCCAAGACCAAGAGTGACGGATGTCCATCCACTCCCCTAGCATTGGTGATCTTGTTGTTGGACAATGTCAACTCTGTCAACTGCTTGTCAGGAATTGAAGGTAATAAAGTGTAAGCCAAGAATGATATGAGAGTATGATTCCATTATCGTTTTAATAACATTGCTAACATTTTGATTTGTTAAAGACAATTTAGAAATGAAAGTTCATTGAATAAAACTTATTCAATATATCCAAAATAAATAATCATAACAAAAACTATAACATTGAACATTTTAAACACTATTAGCGTTAAACAATTTGTAGATTTTGTAAAGGTACATTTATTCTAATAATAATTAATACTAAATTTTACTATTTATTAATAATAATGACAATAATTGTATACTGTATATTATTACACATGCATTATTCATATTTTGTGATGTTACATTAATGATTTTTAATTAAATGAATATTCAAACCTATCAAATCAGTGAATTACATTTTATCAATTGATGTGTAGCGGGTGTGTTGTTCGTAAGATTAATTTTCGAGATGTCACAAAATAATTAGCAATATAAATATGTAGCTGCATACTATTCACCTTTTTACAACGGTTCAAGTCAGGAATTTCTGAAATTTGATTATTTGTAGCGAACAGCTCTTCCAGATTCGGCAGACAATTTATAAACTGAAAACATAAACAGAGATGATTTCTAAACTTAAGCACGTTGCAAGCTGTAATGGATATCAACAGATATATAGAACATATCTATATGGCTACTCCCATTTCATAGCAGTAGTATATAATATTACATTATATAAAAACAAGTCTATAGTTGTATACGATATATGTATTAAAACTGTATTTAATAATACACATATAAATTAAAATAAACGAAAATCTATGCTGAGAGTAATTGTTTATTAGCTTTATAGTAACGATTATTAATAATTAAATTTTCTTATTAATTTACGGTATTGCCAACTATTCCATCGCTGAAAAGAGAAACGTGTTATTTTAGAAAGAAAGGTATAAAATATTAATGAAATTAAAGTATGAATATCGCGCATTTTCTTCTTTATCATATTTACAAAACAGTTAATGTTGTATTATTCATTTATTAATTGTACTGAGTAAATTAAATCCCCATATATTATATATATATGCTAATAATTATATATAAATAAAAGTTCAACAGTGAAAAAATAACTTTAACCAACCGCCAAACTTTGCAGTGTATTGAAACTAACATCCAGCGATGTTAGAGATACACATGAGGTAACATCTTTTAGGTCAATACGGGAAATACGATTGCTGTCCAAGCGAAGGAGTTTCAATTTCTTCAGAAGCTGTAAACCCTTACCTTGAATAATAACAATATTTGAATTGATTAAAAAGGCATTATTTAAAAAAATAGTATTTCGCCAAAATACAATATACTCAATGCAGCAAGTATTAAACATAATTTCTTAATATTCAATATATAAAACTGAAGCATAAAATAGCCCGTAAAAAACTGCACAACTTTTAATTGAAACATAAATTATTATTAAGAAAGGATAATAATTATAAAAAACACAAAAACACAGAATAAATAAGAATGGCTAATTGTCAATAATTTCGAGTTACATATTCGATATTATAGGTCGCCACTGTGTCCCTTTGTCTTGGAATAAGCCAACAGTTTAAATGACACATTGTAACACAAATATGATTCTGCTGGACCTTGGTGTGCAAGAAATTGGTTTGGTTCTATCGGTTTTTAAAGTAATAGAAAGTATTGTACATATTGTCTGCTGCAACTTATCAACATTTACTAATCCAATTTAATGTATATATTGTCAACATCATAACACAAATGGTAAAACAAACCAACTCTTCTAACTAGCAGAGTCTATTTTTTATATAAGAAGCGATTTCGGTGATCTACTATTTAAGAAAGGAACTTTCCCTTCAGCAATCTGATTAAAAGAACTTTTCCAATATTGAAACAATTGACCCCATTCAGTAATTTGCTGAAGATTACTTCATCACTAATATCATTTATACAAAAATAAGTAAACATTTAAAACAAATACAACAATAAATTTAACTATAAAACAAACAAAAATATCGCAGAATGTAAATGTTATGTACATTAAGTGTTAGTTGCAGTATAGCCAAACTGATAATAGTTATATTTCTACAATAACAAATAAATGAATATGTTTTATATAAGAAGGTTATTTAATAAGAAATCCATAAAACTATCATACATATAGCGCTAATTTCTGAGCGCTTTTTAATTCGTAATTAATTATTTTTTTATAATCAAACGGTTATGAGTAAGTTATGAAATTTTACAAAATTAATAATGATATTATAATTTAGTTTCTAGGCATTGTCTAGTGAGAGAAACGTGAGCACAGCCAGCTAACACAGAGATTATATTAACTTTACACAACTATTTTACATTAGTACTGAGGTCTAGGGTAGCAGTTTAGTACTCCTTCAGGTAAGTCATTTATACTAGCGCTGTACAACATTAATTAGCCAATAATCGCTTTAAAATTAAAACGTTGGTCAGTTATCATCGGATTGTGTCGGTGGGCGTCTATAATACATGTCTGCTATCGCCTGCTTTAAGCGTAATTAACCCAATTTAAAAAAAATGTTTTTATTGGTGAAATAAATTTGACCGATTAACTAAAATTAGTAGTACAGTGGTTTTCAGTTCAATATAGCTTTAACATTTAAGTACATTTAATTTAAGTGCACTACAAGAATAGTGAACATAACATTCATTGTGATAAACATATAAAAATAGCAATCCACACAGTGATAAAAAGACTACAACAAAACATCGATTACTTCTAAAAAATATTAGTTCGCCGGTTTGATAGTCCATTGAAAAGGAATGTTTTCAAATTACAATTTAAAAAAATCTCTCTTCATTATTTTTTAAATACAGATAAGAATTTAATTTTTTTCTAATACAAAAAAGTGTGTAAAACTAGCTATTGACCATAAAATAAAGTAATTAATAAATGAAACTAAAACTACCTAATTATAATAATAAAAAATAATTGAAAAAATTGAAATAAAGATTTCGATACTTACTTGAAGTAAAATCTATATAAACAAAACATTATTCTATTACTAAATATTTCAAAAACAAACCCATTTGAAATAGGTATAGATATTTAGCCATAATTAAATACAAATGATTACACAATTTTTGAAAAATGTCTAAAAATACACAAACAAAAGATTCATTAAAGTATTGCAGAGTAATAAAAATACAGCAATATTGATAATATTTTCGGAAGATAATGTATACTACCATGTAGCACGAAAGCTCCAATAACAACTGATACATTTATTATCGCAAATAAAATTTTATTATTATGCTTACTTTTGTGAGAGTAACAATCAGACGATAATGTGATAACATTTCTGACGTGGAATGATGGTTACATTTATTTATTCTTACTAATTGAAATTGCGGGGATGTAATATATATAGTAATGTCCATATAATATGCCTGTTTTTCTAACACATTGACATGACAAAATATTATGTACAATATATTCAAGTATTAATTAGAAATAGTACGAAAATATGCATGTTGTAAAATGTGGGGTGCTTAATACAATACAATAAAAGGAATGCATGAGATAACAAACATTTATAAGGACAAAATATCATGTCTGAAAATATATATTTAATATTCTTACTGGAAATGGAAGTCTCAATACAAAGTTATTATATTCTGTTGATTTTGTTCTTCATTTAGAAATTAAAATAAAGCATAATTCAAATATACTTCAGAATATGTTTTTGTGTCTTGATTTTTGAAAAGTAAAAAGGTATCAGCTTACTCTCTTTTGTATTAAAGTAAATGTCTAATAACATTAACTAGATGTCTTCAAAATTGGGTATAGTATATTAAATAATATTAATAAATTCTATAGTATAAAAATATTACTTACCCAAATTTAAAATTCTATTGTGCTGAGCTTGAAGAATGTTTAGTTCTTTTAATCTAGAAATTGACAAAATATTAAACGTATTTGTTAGATTTTCATTTTTTTTAAAAACCATGAAACTTCTTACTCTTCAATGCCATAAAGATGGCCAACCTTGTTATCGTAAATCTTCAGTTCACGCAAATCCTAGATGAACAAAACATATAATCAGTACATATTTTGAGTCACACAATCAATATTTCAGTCACATACAAATTACCTTACATACTTCCAGACCAGTAAGAGTTTCAATCTGATTAGAAGACAGATCTACAATGCGAACTTTTTTGAACTGAAAAAGTACCGAAAAATACGACTAAATAAAATGTTGTACAATTAAATATAAAGATTGTATTGTAATAAGTAATACATGCGTGAGATCAGGGATTCGAATAAGCTTTTCAGCTCGAAGTGTTATTTCATACACTTTAGTAGGATCTGTTTCATTAGTTCGGGAAAGCTGCAAACATTTGCATTAAAGGGGAAATTACAATAAATGTATTAAACACACCCGATTATTTATCTCAATAACAATGACAACAACTATTTTATGCATATAGTATTCTGTCTCGCATGTTATCCAGGGACTAAAACTTTACAGCCATAACTGATTACTCAATTTCTTTGGTGTAGTGTTGATATTTTTGACCGTGTTAAGCATATCCATTAAGACAATGTCTATGACTTGCCACAAAAAATGCTGCAACTAGTTTTTTTGTTGTTGTAAAATTATAAAATAATTACAATTACATAATAGTTTATATACTACCGATTTTAAAACTGAATAATATATTATTAAAACATGTATTACATATTATAAATTATGTACAAAATTATCACTGACTAGGTATTATGTGGAATAATAATTATCTTTTGATTAAAATTATTAAGATATTCTAAATAATGAGATTAAATTACTGCAATCTGATGTAGATTAATTTTCATAAAAATAAAAACAATGCATTATATTTTATTAATGCTATTTCAAATCAAAGATCAAGGCCATATCCAGATATTTTTAAAAGAAAGTTTATGTACGAAAATAAAATATGACACAAAATAATATTACATTTCCTAAAAAGTATTAAAATTAGAAACTATTAAAAATGGATTAATGCTCAATATTACATGACATAACTTACAATGTCTTTAACACTAAGAATAGGGCTATCATTAACAGGTTCAGGGTCTGGGTCAACTGGTTTCTTTGTTGATGATGATGCCTTTTTATTAAAAGAAATACTTGTTCCACTCGCCGTTCTTGTTTCTGATTGCTGTTTAAAAGTATCTGGTTTGCCAGTCGATTTTGCTGATCCTTGTCGAGCATGATTACTTGGACTTCCGAGATCGGAGAGAAGATCCGGCATTAACGACCTCCCATTGTGGGCATTAGGTTGTCGTCTGTTTGCTGACATTGTCGTCTGTGTGAATAAACTAAACTGAATATATTAAATACCTAAGAAGTGAGGGTAGATGGTGTCTTACTAAAAGTTTTTTTTTAATAAATTCCAGTGTAGTATAATACATTGTACAATAATATCATTTTGATCATTCATATTTAAAAGCATTAGACTAGGAAAAATAATGTAAAACTATAATGTTTGCTATGCAGTGTTGAATGGAATATTCCATAAGGAATAGAAAAAATGTTCTCCTATGTATTCATAAAAAATAAAAAAAACTCTGTGCTTTCTATTTGAAATGTAAATTTGAGTACTGAATCATAATATAATGAAAATTATACCAATAATTAACTTATAATGCTTATGAATTTGTTGTAATAACAACATTATATATAATGTATTTCTATTTATAATAATATTCTATAATATCATCTACTGTAGTGGCCACTAGAGTAGTGCTTATTTGTAAAATGTATTGATGCAAAGTATTATGTATTCAACAGAGACTATGCCTTTAGAAAAATGGGGAATTATAAAGTACCAGACCTAAATATAAAATACATTAATAATACAATACTATGCTTCATTATTAGTACATAGACATACTTTGAAAGTTGTTGAATACTTAGACTTATGTTCTTAAAATAATAACTTAATTTTAAACTGAAAAATTTAAGTACACTGATATATACACAAGATATAATATATATATTATTGCACACTTAAATTCAAAACAAATATTCATATTAAGTCAAAAACCAGGCACGAATTGACCCATTTATATTTTACTACAAATATATATATTATTTAGATAATGTAGTAACAATTGCATGTGTTCTGACTGTAAAATAAGTTCAGTCTAATGTGCGATAAACTGTAATTTACTAATTACAATATTATTTCTGCTTAAAATGATAAACACAATAGAATAAATATTTATGTTGGAATAGCAGGTAAAGGTATAAGTATATTTGATTCAAAAATAATATACAATATTATATTAAATATTGAGATTAGAAAAAAAACTTGTTGATTTTATTAGTTGGATCTATAGCATCAGGTAAATGAACTGATATAAATAAATCAATTAGTAACCTTTTGATGGAATTGAAACTACAATAAACAAATTTACATGCAAAATGATGATACATATGGAATTAATATAATTTTATGATTAAACATTTTCATGATTTCAGAAGAAATTCATGGGTCAAATAATTGTTTTGACTTGCTTAACAATAAGCTTGAGAAGATTGAGCAGGCAGATATAACTTGTTTAGTGTATAGCTATGACTGAATAGAGTATTCACCATTGTTGCAATATTGTTGGCAATATAAATGTGTATCCATTAAGACCCTTCAACGTTGTTTAAATGGATCTTCTTTATTGAATAATAATGATATAAATGACTAAATATGACTAATCATCATGTATGTATATAAATAAGAATAATCTATGTAAAGTTCACTTTTACTGTACATTCCATAAATATGATCCTTCTATATTATCAATCTAGACTGGGAAAATAATATATTTAGCAAATGAATATGAATCCATATAATATTTAGCTTAATATTATTTATGTTTCATTAATATATAGCATATTTTATGGGTTGATTTATATAGTAGATCTGTATAATTTTACTAAAAATGATTGATATTATCTTTACTGTAATACTGCCTCCTAAAGTAAGTATAAAGAATTTTATTAATGAATTATTTTATAATAATGATTATTTTAATAATAATTTTGATGATAGTAATTGAAAAGACTATTATGTCAATATTGACAATTAATGAATCCCTCTTTTTGTTTTAATTTTTAATTTTAGTTTTACTTTATTTGAAATAATATAATTACTAAATAAGACATTTCAGATAAATATATACTAAACTCTGAGAGATTACCAACAGAAAATTTCAAATAACATGCTGAATTAATATAGTAAAATCATTAGGTAATGAATTCTGAATTTTCTACCAAATTTTATAAAGCAAATATAACTGCTCCTTATAAATAAAACTATGAACACAATAGTTACCATAATTGATTCGAAATTAATACTGATAATTATATTGATTTACTTGACCAATAACAACTCTATTTCCATTATTTAAAATTATGGGATTAATTAATTATTTAGACTTATTAATAAAATATTATTTATTTTGTTGGGATAGTTTAATAAGACTATAATTATTTATTAAATTATAATATTTTTTATATGTTTAATATAAAATAGATAGTAGACATGCATTTAATATTATAAACATTATTTAGAAAAATAATTATTAATAAAATGAAACTGTATAAGTAAACATACCAAAAATTAATTACTATTTAAACTCTCTTGTATTAAGAATATATAATTATATTATTAATATGTATACTTCCTCTAAATATATATAATAATTATTAATAAATTAAAACTTTTTAAATAAGTAATAAATATAATGATTAATATAATATATTTAATAAAAATATTTATTTTAGGATCAAAGCAAAAATTGGTAAATAAATAATATTTAATCAACTATATTTATAAATAATTTCTTACCAAAAATTTACTTAATTTTTTATAAATATTATATAAATAAATTATAATGTAATTAACTAATAATATAATTAAAATTAATAAAAAATGATAGTAATTATAGTAATTATTAAATTTAGCAGATAATACTATATAAAGTATGAAAAAATATTTTAATATAAATTATTATATCATCTCCATTTTTTAAAATAAATAAAATCTGTATTGATAAATATTGACTATAATAGTGACCAATTTGGAACCTTTAAAAGTCTAGGATTTTTATTTATTTTGGTTATTATATAATTTATAAATATTTTTTTAATTGAATTGCTCATTTATTCAGAATATAATAATATTTTAATTATATTAATTTAAAGTTTTTAAATAACACTATTTTAAAGTATTTAAAAAATTTAATAATAAATATAAGATTTATACAATAATTTTTTTTAATAATTTTAGGGTTAGGTCTAGGGTCAGTTATTGGTTACCATGCAGTTATTCATATTAAAATATTCCTAACTTATTTACCTAATTAAAAACATGGTTATGTAACAGTAATGTTATAAACCATAACTGGTTAGCTTAGTTAAGGACTATTTATTAGATATCTTTAGTATGTCCCAAACTGGGGAATCTAAGTATATTTGTATAGGTATACTTATTATATAATTGTATTCTTATAGGTATAAATGATTGACCAGTAATTATATTGATAACTGTGGATTAACCAGTATTTGTTAATAACTTATTTTTTTATTATATAAATATTGCATTTTTAATTTATTATTATTATATATTGTTTAAATGGTTATAAGTGATATATGTTACAACTTTAAATTGATTTGATTTAAATCATAGTAAATATTTTTAATTTATATAATTTAAGAAATATTCTAAACAGTATATATAACCTAATAATAACAGAAGTGAAGTTCTCAGCTTTGAAAGATCTCTAACTAATTAAGAATGCTTTAATATTAAACTTAATGTTATACTCATTTCTTGATTCATCTAGAGAACCACAATAACTAAACTACAGAGACATGCTATATATCAAAATGAAGCTTGAAATATTTTTTATTATATATCTTTTTTTACTAGCCTTAAATTTTGTTTTTTTAACTAAGATATAATATATCAAGATTTAGATAGGCACTTTATAATATAAATGTATTCATTTTCTAAATTCATCTAGAGAACCACAATACTTATAGAGACAAATATATTAAAATGTAGCTTGAACAATTTTATTATATCTTTTTTTGCTAGATTCTAAATTTTGCTTTTATTGTAAAGATTTAGGGGTCAAGGTAATAAAGTTATTTAAACTAGTGTTAGCTGATGCTAAAGCCAGAAGCAGGTGGATGGATCTAATGATCAAAGAATGATGTTAAAAAAATCAATGCAATAAATAACTGTTTAAACTTTTATTTTATATTTTAGATGATATATTTTGAAAACCAATAGAGGTTTTGATGGTACAAAGATTTTATGGCATTCTGAACAAACTCAGAAGAGTTGCTATACACTCAACAGACACAGCTGTTTGCCAGGGAGAGATAAGGTACACTGCTGGGATTCGAACCCACTACCTTCATACCTAATCACCAGTGCCTTAACTGACTGGGCTATCTCACTCACTTATTAGTTACAGATTGATTTTTTTCTTGACGCTAAAGTGGGGGTAGGTGGATGGGTGGTTCTGATTTAGCATCAGCTGGTGCTAGTTTAGATGACTTTGGTTATTATCACAATCCCTTAGATAGGCACATTACCATATAAAATTCAAAATGCATTTAACATAATTGTTATACATGCCTTTGCCCTTTTACTATAAAAAATGTACCATTGCACGCTAACATCGTGTTAGAGACACTAAAGTGTTAATAAAATTACATTACATAAATATTTGCAACTTACTTTTGTTTTTCAGTTATTAATATAAAATCACCATTAGACACATTTACTAGTTTTAAAAGACCGCCGTAACTATGTACGCTTTCATTTTATAATAATTCTTATTTGATTGATTAAAACTGAAATATAGATATTACCATAGAGTAGGGATAGATCTATCCCTACTCTATGGATATTACATTATAAACAAAATAACGCATTGTGTAATATTATTTGTGTATGATGATAACAACAAATATTGAAGTCAGCACATATTTCTGATAATTTGTTTTGTAATAATTTCTGATAAATTGGAAGCAATATTATTTTAATTCTATTATATACTTGGTTAAAATAGATAATTTATGGTACTGTCCATTTTTAACCATCCTTTTGGTAAATAAAATAAACGGCCTTAAGTCATTTTATTACTGGCAAAGTTTATTAAAAAAAGGAATATTTTTTATGACTTAGATTTTACAAAATAGTCGCTTTTGAATTTCTGTCTCAAATATGCGTAGGAAATCAAAAAATATCAAAAAAGGATTCTTTCTGTTTCTAATTATATTTTAAATAATATCCTTTCGGTAAATTTAATATTCTTTCATTTATCAAAATCTATATAAAAATGTCACCATTTATTACTTATTTAAATACGTACAAAACATTAACATAAGACATTTTTTAATGTTTTAAATTATTTCTTGCGTGCTTTATTATTAGTAACGCATTACAATGAAAACAGATATTACGTCATCATTTTTAACAGGATTCCTAATACTCCCCCACCCCCCAATAATCAAGGGTAATCATTTTCTCTAT
>JAUZND010065882.1:0-39890 GCA_034780555.1 Coelogynopora nodosa | reverse complement strand
TGATATTATTCACATCAAGAAATGCCGCCATCTTAATTCAGATCAATCTCAACACATATGAGATAGATCGATGAGATGAGATAACACTTATGAATACCGATCTGAGACCAATCTCCGTCTCAACAATAAATCTCCTAACTTAGATCTCAGTCTCTCGTCTCAATCTCTTGAAACCAATCTCACTTTTATGAATACGGCCTATTGTAAATTTATTGCGCCCGTCATAACATCGTATGACTGGAAAATCTTATTCAGAATACACCGATGCAATGGCGCTTAGATTGTGCTTTTGATAGAACATTTTATATGACTGAAACATGAATAGTGTCTTGTAAATATGAAAATGAATAACATAAAATTATAAAATTTGGTTATGGTAGTTGTAAAAACATTACCAGCTACAGTAGAGCACCTGTATATTTTATCCATTTTTTGTAAAAACGCAAACAAACTGTTATCAAGTATAGACGAAGGTGAAAAGGGTAATATTTATATCATAGGCTTGGTTATCTTTTTAATTCAATAGGTCATTGACGATAATAGAATAAACAAAGTGAGAACAGTAAATAATTGAGCTTTACATTTAATTAACATCATAACATAGCCATACATCCTTTGAATACCATTACAAAAATTAGTTACAGAAATTCAATATGCAGACCTGCCATAACTGAAAGGACTGAAAACCTGAGATCTTCCGGTTTCAAATACTTCGAATTAGAGACTTTTTCAAGACCCCACCTTACGACTAAGTACTCTACTAGAGGAAAATGGAACTTTTACAATATTCTTAACAGATCTTTTTACCACAAACTACACTCAGCCAATAGTTATAGAAGCCAACTAGTTTTAACTACCAAAATTATTCTGAATAAAAGTGAATTACAATTAAAATAAAAGTAAATTCACAATTATTGAAAAGTAAGTATGTAGGCCTAGGGAAAATTGCTTTTTACCTTTAAATATTGTATAGATTACTAAAAAACCGGGAGACTTTCAAATGAGACCTGGAGACTTACACAAAAACATCAAAATTCCGGAGATATGACTGGTCTGAATATTTGTATTCTTAAATAAGCCAGCCATTTTATTAATTTCTATCTATTTCTATTTTTAATTTTTGTACGAAATATTAACGAATATTATATTTTTTATTATAAAAATATGATTATTCTACACATACTACTATTTAAACAATCAAGTAGCATATAGCGTTAACACATTTCTATTACCATATTTCCTTTGATTCCTGTCATTCCAGTAACTCCAGAGGGACCCATTCGACCTGTGTCCCCCTGAAAATAATACATAGCTTACAAAGTATGTTTGCTATCAGAAAATAAAATCAAGGATAACATGTTTAAAATGTAATTTAAATTAAAAATATCGTTACATTAAAATAGTAAAAATAAAATATTAAGAAATTATCCGCAGAATAGTAAAATGAGGTGATTACAAGAATTTAGAATAAAAAATTAAAAACAACAATACCCCAAGACCTAACAGATTGTCATTGAAATTTCTCTCATAATAAGATTTAGGATCATAAACATATGAAATAGAACCGATTCTAAAGGAATCAATTCAATCACATCTGCATAAAATTGTGCAAACGACGATATTGAATGTCACGACTGTTAACGTGTTTATTTCTCTTCTCAGTATTCTATCTAAAATACAAATGGCATTAGATATATAAAATGCATATTGGACAAATTGATGAATGTAGTGTAATAATATTTAAAGATTTTATTTTTACAATTTTTTTTCACAGTTTACAAAAGATAATTATAATGTGTATCTTTCAAAAACTATGTAGTAACTAAATATTTATCGCAATATGTTTTCATTTAACTTCAAATATACACTTATTTAATATGTAATGACATTTTCAGTCGCATTATAAATGACAAACAGCCTTACATATATATAATGTATATATCTTTTATAATATATAGTTTGTAATATTTTCAAGAATTTCATCACAATTATTTACACTGTTACCTTAACAATTACACACCCCGCAATATCGGTGTGGGAGAGGGACTTAAAGACTGAATGTGGGCATGCACAGTACAGGTTACAGCCTCTCCTGAACTCACCTTCTGTCCCATAATCCCCTTCTGCCCTGGTTTACCGTCGAAGCCCGGGAACCCAGCTTCCCCGGGTGACCCTTTCTCGCCCTGTTCGGAACGACGACCCTAAGTAATACAATTATTTAAGTATGTTATTGTGAGCATTATGAAGTTTCATAATTAATATAATAAAATATAAATAAGTCCGATAGTTAAAACTTCAATTATATTATATTTCGGATAACTTCCTTAAACATGATAACATTAATAAAAACATTATAAATTGATGGACTCATATTTCAAATATGTTAAAATATTTTAAGTTTAACAAAATGATTATATTTATATATCATTTTTTGGAAAAATTAGAATTTATCTATCTTAAAAATCAATAGGCAATGTAGATAAGTAAGTCGATAACTATAGATAGATATTATATATAAAATTGCACAATGTTATTTCTAAACAAATTTAGAACATAGAGTATCCATCCACAATCCTGATTAATTGTTGGCATATTATCATGGATGTGGATAGCCTCTTTAATGTGTCTGTCGGGGTGATCCTTAGCATATTCTAAAATTCTTGCAGTAAAATAAACAAGTGGTATGTGTTGGGTATTGTGACATTTATTGTAGTGTTCTGTCATGGCTGACATCTTAAAATCCATTTTGTGAATAGCTGTATTACTATGTTCCTTTATTCGAGTTTGTAGTTCTCTTTTGGTTTCCCCGATGTATTTATCATTACAAATAGAACAAGTTAATTCGTATCTAATGTTTTTCTTTTTTGCAAAATGCAATAGATAGGGTACAGTTTTTAGTTGTGCATGTAGGTGGCTGTAAGCATGAGGATATTAATTTATCATATATTTTAGTTCCTGATGTAAAAATAGGAGTGATATGAATTTAACTTTGTCGAAGAATTTTAAAGTCAACTTCATATCACTCCTAATCGAACTTATTTATTTATTATTATATTAATACAATTATTAGAGGACTAGAATATCAAGTGCATCGCCATACCGTAATATCATGATAACAGTTTATACTGGATCCGAACGAAAGAAAAAATGGACATGATCTTTAACAAACAATCTTTAATAAAATATTTATTGTAGATTTAGAGCTTAGAGAATATATGAAAACAAATTATTATTAAACCATAAACAACTAAAGTTGTACTAGCAAGGTTAAACTATAAGTAAAATGTAGCAAAACGAAAACAGATTATTTACATAAATTAATGTATAGTATTTATCGTAAAAATACAAATAATTAATTATAATAAATGATCAATTTATTAATGTTAGCAATCATATAATATTTACTTAATTATATGTATATTCAAAAACATAAATGTATTTACCTCTAAATATTTATAGTTAATTGAATTTAGATTTTTTAAATTCTAATAATTCTAATAAAATATCATCCCTAAACAGCTCTAAAATAGACCAACTTTATATCTGAGATGTGATACAACAGATCAACAAAATAAGTCAAATTCAAAGCTTTATACAAATGACTTCTACCTTTCTACCGCGATGACCTCTTTCTCCTTTGTAGCCTATCAGTCCCCTTTCACCCTGTAATTGAAAATAATACAAATGATTTCAGATCCTTCTATGTATAAGAGCTACAAAATTACAAAATAGATACATACAGTTAATAAACTACGATGATTAAATATCCCAATTAATGAGTACAATCCCATTTTTAAAACCATATATGAAGTTAATTTGTTAAAAATGTATCCAATGCCCTTTATAACGAAATATAATTTGCGAATCACATTCACAGCAGAGTTGGAAACTCTACTTTTACTGCCAAGAAATATAAGTTTCTTATGGATAACTTTGACCAATTTCATATTTATTAATAATAAAACTGTAAACAAGGTAAAATATTGCCATGCATGTAGGAATAGCTCACATTTGTGAAAGCCATAAAAACATGTATTGCGCAGATGCAGCACAATTATACAGTATATTCAATATAAACATATGATCGAATACTTTATGAATGAAACACAATGATAAATGATCACCTGGAATTGAATTAGAAAAACAAATGTAGAATATTCCTACAATTCAATAAATTACTACATTATTGGAGTCTTGTATAAAAGCTGAAAAGAAAATCGTTTTATTTAAATTATGAAAATCTGTGTTTTAATACAATTTGTAAAGTTTTGAAAAATACTTTATATAAAAGCTGAAAAGAAAATCGATTTATTTAAATTATGAAAATCTGTGTTTTAATACAATTTGTAAAGTTTTGAAAAATACTTTATATAGCCTATATAGCCTATATATATATATATAGCCTATATATATATATATATATATATATATATCTGTTAATAGGATTTAAATACAATAATATAATAATAAAAAGACATATTATTTATTAACGGAAAATATGACTCTATACTATCCGTAATATAATATAAAATAAATATAATATAGTGGTCAACGCTGAGCAAAAATATTATAATGAAAAATTGGTTACTGCATATTTATTAATTAATTATATATCAATATAACACTCTCTATATGTAGCTGTTTCTTTAAATAATTATTATCTTTAAGGAATTTCAACTTGAAATATTGATCACTTATTTCTTTTTAAACATTTTAATAATTAGATATCTCAAACAGATGATAAATTAAAAAAAAACTTACACAATAATTCATATCATTTCACCACATCAACATCGAAAGAATCGTAAACTCATAACTATAGTAAGTATAAAAATGCCCTCCTGGAAATCTGATTCCTAGTACAACATTAATTTGACAAAGCTTGTTAGCATAACCGCGCAGTGACACACCATATAGCCAGAATATGGAATCTTCTCTCGTCGTTGGTTAGAAATGGTACAGCTGTTGTCAAGCTGGCTAACAACAGGTCATATAAGGAGCCTTTTCGTCATCTTTTCCAGCCGGTATTGCGCTGCTTGGCTTTCGTCGGCATAAATTCTCGACTTCGTGTCCTGACTACACCCACCTCTCCCAACCGGGGCCTCCTTACCCCTTCGTCCCGCTGCTGTAATTCCGTCGTCGTTCGGGTGTCAAAAGGAGTCCCCTCACTGGGGGGGCCACATGTAGAGCAGCAATAAAATTTGCAGCAGACGGAGGGGAAGGGGGTTTGGGGCGGAACAGGGAGATCAGGACAGTGCACATAATCCTGAACATCCTGTGTCTTGCATTGCATATATTATATATATATCTTGTGATGCGTGTGAGACTGATGCAAACTACTGTCGGTGTAACACTCGGGTTGGTATAGAGCTTGATCTCGTCAAATCGGCGGTTATTTTTGTAATTAGTCGAAGAATTACGTAGCGAAATCAAATTGTTCTGCAGTAAATCCAGTTGTTCCAAGATATATTTCATTTCAATTCAAATAAACCGTTACACTTTTTTACTTTATGGACTATATGGATATTTTTATTTTATATATAGCAAAAAAATGCATAGACAATTGTAAGTCTAAGATACTTTTTAAATGTATTTATTAAGAAAATAATCTAATAATACTTATTTGGTTACTATATTAAACTAATTAAATAAAATTCTCGCATATCAGTAGATATCTACTTTTAAAACAATGTATACATTTATTGTAAATTAATTCAGACTGAGAAAGTTGTGAAAAAATAATTCAAATATAGAAATTTCGCAAAAATGTATTAAATTATTGAATAAAACGAGAACAATGTTGAAATGTAGAAAAAAAGGTTTTGTCAAGTATACAAATATATACATTATTAATATATTGAAAATTTAATTGATTTGATTTAACTTATTTCGTCGATAAAATGCCAGTCATAGAGTCAATGTAAATAGTTTAGTAAAACTGTTTACATAATTATTTAAATTATAATACCATAGGTATAATTTTTATTCCAATTACCGGATATTATAAAAATATAATATTTTAAGTTTACTAATTAATAAAGTGAATAATCCATTCTATTGAATTAATCAATCTATAAATTGGATCAATGACGGTATTGTTTGACAGAAATTAAATTAAAGTTGGCTAAAATTAAAATTAAACCTTAACTTTGTTACCACAAATGGAAAATATTCTGGTGCAAGACGCGTCCACTAATTTTTATTTTATAGCGTCATTAAATAATCGACTAAATCATATAGAGTCAGTTTTATAAACTTAATTGATTATCTTCTTAATCCAAAAATGTTTACCGCGCAGACTCTGTTAACAGGTTATACATTTTTATTATTTTATTATTATCAGAAGAAGCCAATCTGATATATTAATAGTATAATTTGAAGTTTTTACATATATACATTCATTATACATGTTATAAAAAGTTAGTTTTGTTTAATAAAAAGAGATTTTACTCAATAAGAATACAGACGACGCCGTATACTAAATTATATTTTGTAAATATGTATATATTTATAATCAAAACGCGAATTAATTTATTTAAAATTTAATTAAATTTCAACTCAGTGATTACAAAATAGATTAAATTACCATGATAAAAAAATATATACAAGCCAAATATCCTTTTTCGACCAATGTTATTCAAGGTATTTTTTGCACCTAAACTTTAGCTGTCAGACATACATTTGTATAGATGGCGTAATACACACGAATTAAGTACAGTGTATCGAAATAATAAATTTAGTTTTAATTTAACTGTGAAAAAGATTAGGAGGGTAAAAAGAGATACATTTTATTTACACACGAAATATTTTAAAATTGTGCATTACCGAATTATCTTAATTTACTTCTTCAAATGCTTTCTTCAAAACTATAATGAAAATTTTCCCAAAGAGGATATCGTAAATCGGGAAACCTTTATACAATGCTAGTTCAAAAATGATTCGCCGTAGGTGCCTCAATACCAGTTTATATTAAACTATACTTGTATATATATGAGTAATGAGGTATTGAGGGACGCACTTTTCTTCCGGGTGGTACAGGGGGGCCAGGTGGTCCCACTTTCATTCCGGAGGGCACAGACATGGCGTCGTTGAGGTAGGGATAATTGCTTGAGCCGTAGGGACCCTGTAATACGGGGTGGGGTAGTGGTGGTGTGGGGATGAGGGGAGAATGAGTACTAATTATATATAGTATACGGCGATTGAGGGGGTTGAAAGAAGTACTATAGGATTAATTAGTGTTTAATATATGACCCTTGTAGAGAACAAAACTTTAGAAAGAATTAGGATTTCAAATTGAAAATTAAAAAAACTAAAAATTACAGTAATTTTTAACTGTTGATATTACAACCGGTTAGATCATATTATAGATTTACATACTTTTAAAACATATTTTAAATATGTATTTAGTGAAGAAATTAGGAGATTTTTTAATATAACATATTTAAAGGTTAGGAAGATTTGGAAGAAATGCATACTTGCATAAATAATTTTTTATTAAAGTTATAGCTGTAACAAATAAATACAATTTTGCATAACAATTCTGTAAAAATTAAATAAACCTATATGACCACTTTAGCCTATATATATACTAGTTGAAAAGATATAATTAATCTATATTTTCATCAGCAAAATGTGTGCGTAACAATAATATATAAATGAAATAGTTTATTACGTATACAAATATTAACTCAATTAAGCACAAACGTTAAAAATATTAATTGTGATCTCGTTTTCATAAAAGGCCCTTTATTAAAAACTTCATTTTTTAAATCGGTTAAATAATAAACTTAAAAGTGGATCGATCCTCAGTTTGAATACAAATACTCTGATATCAATATATACCAGGAATTAACTTGCTATTTTAAACATCAAAAGAAAATCTTAATTTAATTTTGAAACTGCACGAAACTTTTTCAGTAAATATCAAGAAAATCATTCAAAATATATCGACTTGTAAATGACCCCAACTTAACCACCACTGCTAGATTGAAAAATCAAATTATGGAGAAGAATTATCACAAAAGTTGTTTGAGATAATCAAAAACAACTGTTCAGATTGAATTAGAATGTAAAAGAATATACAGATATTTGCTATCAATGCATGACATACCCCTTTCATGTCTAACTACAAATGATTGGTAAATCGCGCGCCACGAACATAATCGACAAAAAATTATAGAAAGAAAAAACGAAAACTTTCTTAATATACTGAAATTAAATTGTTAGAGATCTCATTAGGGTAAAAAAACTATCGAAATAGGGGGCACGGGGTACGAAGGGCTAGGAAGAAAATTACAAACTTTTCTTGGTGCTAAAATTACACTTTAAAGTTATACTTTCAGAGATCAGTGAATGAGGTTAAAATATGTAGTATAGTTAATAAGTTAGCTTCATTAAGACGGATATCACCTATTGAGAAAGACAGGGTAAGAAGAAGGGGCAAGGTTTAAGAGGAAGAATGATTTTGAATGAGGAGGGTAAAATTTGAGAACAAATGGACATACATGATCGTTAAGATAAATCAGCAATCGATAAACGGTTTTCCATTAGAATAGAATAACTTGTACGAAATTCTTTTAGGTAACAATAATGTATACTTATAATATGCCTCATCGAATCTGTAGCTATAAAGTAACAGAAAAAGAAGGTAATGCTGCAAATTGAATCAAAGTTTATTAATTGCGTCGCTATATGATTAGCACATTGGTTAACTTGCTGTTAATAGTAGTTATTATATATACATATATTATGTTTCACTAATTTATAATAAATGGCTTCTGTTGAGGATGAATGAAAATTGACTATAACAAATCTATCGAGTGAAGCGTATGACTTTGAACAGTGAGAATAATTTAGTAATAATGTGTTCAATGTAATAAATCATTGTAATGATTTCGTTCTAAAATATTAACTTCATATCATTTAAAAGTAGTAAGTATTTACTTCACGACAACCACACAAAAATAAATGAAAGCTCATTCCTGTTTTAAATAACGAAAACAGAAATAAACATACTAGTTTATTGAAAAGGTGTGAATAGAAATGAAGTTTGAACTTTCGCATTGAACACAGCATAAAATACATATAGTGGTCAATAATTAAACAAAAATAATCTTCTGATATTCTACTGAACCTAACAAAGTTATTAGAGTTCTACCCATATTATGTAAACTACTTTGTAAATTTGAAATTGTTTCAAATATGTTTTGGAAATATACGGAGTTGCGCGTTGTGAGAGAATTCGGAGTGGTGCAACTAAGCATGTACTGCATATCTTAAGTTTAGCACAATATTTACGGGGACACTACAAGAAGATATGAATAATAAAATCAGTTACATCTCCTCTGGAGGCTTAATAAGAACGTTCAGAAGAAGTCCTGGAATCATGGTTATAAGATGATTAAATATGGGCGCAAATTGTTGTTATAACGAATTGTGTGATATAAAATCGACAACATATTAATACATTTATTCAGATTATAAACATGCTGAGGCGTTATTATCTTCTAACGTTGTTATCTGAAGATATAGTCTTTGGGTGACTGCTCCATTGTGGTACAATAGGTTATACAAAAACGGTATCAATTTCAACAACTGGAAAACGTCCGTAAGAATTGTATTGCCCATAGAAATAATTATAATACTCCCTTGTATGTAAAAACGTTTTAAAATTGCTTAAAATAATTAAACTAATTAATTTAACTTATCTAGTAATGCACACACTTCTAAATAAATTTTAGACTTCAAGCAATTTGAAATACATAATCTTTTAGAAATTAGTTGCGGTTTGCGCATGAAAAGATTGTGCATCAAATCGAAGTTTATTTGGACCGAGTTATAATAGCATTACAATAGCATAGAACCATGTTATATAGCATAGAAATAAACAAATAATTTGCTGAAAATGTACCTTATGAATGAATATTACAAAAGTGCATTATCCCTGAAGTAATTATAATTACTTACTAATTTAATTCTTTAAATCATTAAAAAATATATTAAGGACACGCCATCTTAGTTGATAAAAACTAGTTTTCCATAAAATGAGAACTAATATCAATAAACATCACATTTTAGAGCCGAAATCTAAATGAGCTTGTTTGAAATATAATCTTATAATATGGGATAGTAAAAATAATTTATATTAGAAAAAGTACCGATTACGCCATAATTAAAAACAGCAACATCAACAATTTTGACTTTAAATTAATTACAAGAAAGTGTCATTTAAAGAGTCCAAAGCGCATGTAAATAGCATCTATATACGATTTTTTATTAATGTTTACAAATATACTATGGAAGAGTATTATCCCACACCCACCTATTACATGCACAGCGAGTTAAACATGAACCATATTAACAAAAAATAAATACTTGACGATAATATTGCGCATTAAGGATTTAGTGTGAAAATGTATATAAAAGTTACAATAAAAACAAGGTATAAATGGTAAATCTTTAAGATTTATGATTAAAAAAATATATACCTCGAGGTATATAAACCTTGCAGACCTTGTTTAAATTGTAAATATTAGAGATTTGCAAGGTAAACCTTGTTATAATTGTAATTCTTAGAGATTTCCACACTCAAAAACCCTTTGTTCCGCCAACCTATAATGAGGACATGTTTTATCAACATAAAAGGAACAATTAGTGATTTAACGTTATAAGTATTAGATAAAATTCACGATAACCTGAAACTGACTTATAACCACCAAATAAAATATTAAAATAAATAAAAATTTGTTTTACAGTAAGAAACAAATCAAAGTAAGAAATATCTCCCAATTTAAAAAGACTATAATCAAATAACAAGAAAAAATGTACAGATGTACAGTACAATAACGGTGAAACAAATTATACGAGTATTAATAGGTCTTACACTGATAAGGTGACAAAACAAATCTATATGGATACCAGGTTAATCTCTAAAATGTATAACATTTAAACGAGGTATACCTTGCAGACGTCGAGGTATGACAAATGACAGTCTTCCGAATCCAAAAGATCAAATCAAAACCAGGGACATAACAATAATAAAAAACGCATAACGTTAACAAATACTAACCATTAAAACCTTATATTTGTAATCAATTTCAATAAGACACATTTTTAAAGCTACAATATACCTTTTCAAAAAAACGTTTACCGCGAAAAAATGCCTTATTGAAACATAAAGCATTATTTGTCATTAATTTTAATGACAATAAACGAATCAAAGAATGAAATTAATTGAATATCACACATATTTCACATCACATTTTATACCAGCTTTCATTCAATGGCATTATTATAGTATATAAGTTGAATTGAAGTATGAACAATAATTAATAATCAAAACAAGAGTGTTAAATATTACTGAAGAATTAAACCTGAATTATCGAAAAATGTCTACCTAAATGACAAAAAAATAACAGACTTAGTTAATGTCTTTTTAGTTTTATATAAACAAAGTCTGCATTATCAAGGCAAATGACAGGTCGCCGCCTCCACATACACTAAATATGGGTGGGTAATACCTGACAGTTAATTCTGCAGCATCAAACATCTCGCTCCAGACGGTGTAGGTAATGTTGAAATTTGTAATTCGAGTTTTACATAACAGAATGGTTTAATGGAGTCAACATCCTAATTACATATTGCTAGACGGTCTGACCCTCTTTCTGTATACTCTACAAACAAACTGTATCGAATGATATCTCTGCTGTAGTAAATTATTTACTATTAGTATTACTGTTAGCAAAATCATGAATTTAAATAAAACGCTTTCCGCTAACTATGTGAGGAGTGCACTGTCCAGGATGGAATCTTATATACTTATTTTCAGCTAGACCGCCGCATCAGGTATTTATTGTACATTATATAGTAATCCGGCAAATAATACAGTTATCTTGTCTCGTGGAAACAAACAAACCAACCCGTGCGGATACAGTACTCAGTTTTCTATTGTGTTTTAAATAAAATGGAACTCGGCATATATTGTACAAGGCTGAAATGCGGTCGGTTGTTTCATAAAAGTTAAGTGGTATAAACACAAGTATAACTAATTATTCTATAAATGAAGCAGTCGATTATATCACACTTCTTCAGAGACAAATTATGTTCGATTATTTAATAGAATTTTAACCAACTATAACAAAAACGAATGTATATTGTGTTAATAGAAAAACGGCGTTTCATTAAAATGATGGAATCATCACTATTATATCAAATATTACCATTTGCCTCAATTATTTTATTTATAAAGAGACAAATGTTTAATTTCCCCTTATTTTAGTACTATAAGTTCTAAATGAGTTAATTACGCAGTTTATACGAATATGCACGCGATTCATGCATGCATGCATTGTTGCACAATTATGTACGGAGAAGACATATACAATCATATTAAATTAGGAAAACATCATTTTTTTCGTTGAGTTTGGACGATATGTCAATCCATAGGAAGACATCATACTTTTCATTTTCTTATTCGGATATATATGTGTATAACAAGGCAGATTCAAAATATGTAACTAGTAAATAGTTCCAAAAGTAGTGCAAATGCTATTTTTGGGTTTTTGATCAGCACTAAAATTCATTACGTTTTACTGTTATAATTTAAAATAGAATACATATATACATAATATAATAAACCTAACCATAAAACACCAATTTCCCACAAACGAAATATAACTAGATATACACATGCTAATTATATTTTTATGCCGTTTATATATTCTGTTATAAATGCATAATCTAATTTGCGTGTATTTATAAGGATCTGCGTATTAGGCTCCATGCAATTGATAAAATTAAAATATCAAATTGAAAAACAACTACGAACACGGTAGAATTATATAATTAGGAACATTTTTGCTTTTATTTACATATTTGTTTATATTTACATCTTGATTTTTAAAGTATTTTACAAATAAGTATAAATGTATTCACAGTACGGATTACAATTATAATTTTATTGCTTTCTCTTTTTAATTGTGACAGTTAACCCTACCTGAAACCACCCAAAAAAGTGATTAAATAATATTTAAAAAAAAGGTGTTTGCATATATATTTTCGGAATGTTATAAGAAGGATTATCGCCTTATAAAATATATGATACTGCAGCACCTATATAAACATAAAAGTGAACGCTTCTACGGTATAAACCTAGATACGAGACAATGTATTTCACAGATTTTATTAGTTGCCTTTTCATTTTACGTAGTGTAATATCGCGTACTATGTTTCAAGAGAAAAAAATCCAATTAAATTATTTCAACCAACACGAGAGAAATGTAGCGCATAATAAACGTTTATGTACAAACTTTGGTAATAATTAATTTTTTAAATATTATACATATTATGGTTATTTAGGACTATATAAGGGATTGAATTATGGTATCGACATTTTGTACTGAATATCTATAACACTGTATTACAATTACCTATAACACAGCATACGATTTAACATATATTTAATTACAATATATTTTAATTTAATTATATAGTCTAAGATATATTGTATATATATATGTATAACGTAGTAAGAAACACATGTTAATTGAAATAACGGATCTAACATATACCGCTATATAGCACAGCTTAATTGACAAATAAACTACCTAATATATTTAAATGAAAGCTTGGCAGCATTATAGTATTGTCATTGTGTTCATATGAAAAAAAAAAAACAATTTCTTTGTTTTCAATATTTTCAAATAATTTTAATTATATCAAATATAATTTATTTGAATATGATATATCATTGTGAAAATATTAAATAAAGAAAATAAATTAATGGTTAACATACAATTATAGTTAAAGATAAATTAATAACAAAGTTGTAAACAAAATACTTAACAATTTCAAGATTGAGTTAAAAATGGAATTTAAATTATAATTGAAGGCGAATTTCTAACACATAAAACTTCAGAATATGATGTTAAATAAAAACTAGAAAGAAGTTAGTTTTCAAGCAATTTTTACAAAAAGCGAATTATATAAAAAAAATTAAATATGATATTTGACATTTCCAAATGTTTAATTTTTTTAAAATATTTAAATAAAACGAAATAACAGTTTTAATGATTAAAGAACTAAAATAAAATATATTTCATTACAAAATCAAAAAAATTTCCCAGATTAAACATATATTTTTAATTGAGAATGTTAAATAATTAAAAAAAACAACGACTACATGTTAAACATTAAATACTTTTAAACAAAAATAAGTAAATTTTATAAAATTAATAATAGAATAATAACAGTAATTTATATATATATTTACACCTATATTATATAATTAATTTAATTTAACAAAATATACTATAAATAGCCTAATTAATTAATAACAACATATAAATTAAAGTTTATCAAATTAATTTTAACATTTTTAAAACTACATCTATTAATATAAAATATATCAATTAGGTCTTTAAACTCCCTACTCGAAATAAACAGAAATCTATAAATGGACAATTTATACTAAAACGACGGTAGATGTCTTCCTCCACATTTTACTTAGTGACCTTTGTGCAGTTAGACGCGGACTCCAAACTGAGATTGAGCTACGTCAGATTACATCAAGAAAGCGAAATATCACTTTAATCAGATTAAAATGACTGGCTTGAAATAGGGAAAGTCTCAAATTAACTCTGAGAGACACATTTAACTAAATATTTGTATAACTGCAGCCGACTACAACATCAGATTTGCCCCAAACATTGGTATGTGTAAAATCTCGGAAAATGGTCATCACTGACGAAAGAGTTCATCTTGGTTTAACTTCGGAGGGAGTACAGCGTAGGTAGCCTTGTGGTGTCTATGCATGCTATTGCAGAAAAATTATTAATGCCAAAAGTTGTATTATCTGATTGTACATGACGATATAAGTTGGCGTATTAAGTTTGAGCGAAACATGTTAAAAGTTACTATAATGTAGCTTTGATAAAACACTATTTGATTCGAAATACTGAGTCCATTTTAAAATATCATATGCAAATATTCATCTTATGTTTTAATATGACATTTTAAAATTTTAGGCATTTTAAAAAAAAGTTGAATTCTTTTTTGTGGTTAAATAAAAATATATTAAAATTTATAAGAAAATGAATATAATAATATTTTAACAAATTACTGACTCTATACGTGTTTCCATAGATTCATCTACACAGAACAATTTTATTATGTCAATATATAGATGGTTTTTATAGGTAGTACTTGTTTTTATCTATGGAGGTGTTTGTTAATATATATAAAGTGTATAAAATTAAATATTATATATATTTTACATGATTCCCAAGATCTCTGTTAAAACTGTTAAAAGTTCTAATAGGATTAGCTGAATCTGGATTGAATTGCCACAACTGTGTAACTCATTTGTCTTAATCAAATAAAATGTATTCTACACCTGCAAGAGGTTTCATTTGAGATCATGAAATTAATCGCTTTAACAGATTAAATAATTTTGATGTTATATTTGATCGAAAATAAATAAGACATGGGTAAAATTACGAGTCTAATAAATAGACGCGAAACATGTTTGACCATCCAAATAAACATCCTTTATTGTGAAATTTGCTACTATAATATACTCTGATTATCACGAAAGTTTAAGCAAAACTAATGTGAGTAACACTATTTTAGAAGGTAACTTAAGATATAGACAGCAGCATGGCAAAGGGCAAAGTTTACAAAACATCCCAATTTTACGTCAATCGACAAACTTTTCCGTCCAATAATGACGCTGAGCGGGGCGAAAATGCGGGGCTAAAACAACAGGGAGAATAAAGTCTGATGGAATGGAAAAAAGAGACACTTATTTTTCTAGAAGAAAACTTTTGATTATAAACAAACATCAAGTAGCCGTAATTAGGGGTCCATCATCACAATCTACACAATACCTGCAACTCACTACCTAACGATCGCTTCCGAAAATGTGTCCTGTGCGGACACACTAATGAGCATATATATATATACACACACTAGAAATAATATAGTATATATCGACAGACTGGAGGTTTAACAATAACAATGACGAATCCAATTTCATGAAAATGTAATGCAATGATTTTCATTTCAAGGATTACAAACTCAAATAAACTATATAGGCTGAATGTTTCGTTCTCCGCATATATATATAGAAAGTAACAATATTACGTAAATAAAATATCGAAGTTAGATCGGTAAGGAATATTGTGGAATCGTTGACTAGTTGAAAGACAGAATTACATGCAATTAATGTTTACTTCGTTTTCATAGACTAAACTATACTATAGTAGATGATGATTAGAAAAAAACATGGATACAATAAATACAGTAAAGTATAAATATTTCTTTAGTTTAAAACGCTAGTCAGACATAATTTAGATCTAACTTATAGACAAAAAGGAATACTTTTTAGCGTTTACATAATGTTATGGTAATCATTCAGTCAGTCTTAAATATTTTATACAAAATGATAACGTAAAAGTCTATTTTATTGAAAAGTGTAAGGTTAAAAAACAATAATCTAGTTATAAACCGAATGAATATTTTTTTAAATAAAGGTAATTTTATCAATAAAGATCAATAAATTATATTTACAACAACCTAAAATGATTTAAAATAACATGTACTTAATTGGGCTCGTGCAACAAAATTCAGATGTAAATAATGAATCATTAAAAACACGCTGAAACATAATTTACAGGCCGCCGTAAATAGATACAAAATATTAAATGGAACTAATTGAAAAAAGAGGTGAAAATATTGATTTTCTACTATTTGAATTGCTTCAAAAACAACAAACGCACTTTTTAATTTAATAGGGAATTTACTTCATTTAAATTTGTTTATTCTGCATGCATATAAATAAGTAAATAAAATAATTAAAATTATCATATAAATTAAAATGTAATAAACATCCAGAATTGCTTTTCAATACATTTTAATATTTTTTAATAACTTATAAAAAATAATCGATCGTATTTAACGAATTAATTAGCATATATTTCACATAATTAAAATAGAATACATGCAAATAAGCCGCCTGTAGTGGATATCCAGCTATTGTATTTTGTATCTTGTTCTACATTAACGCAACAGTAGTTATCACTTGATAAATATATATGGCATTTCAATCTTAATTGTAGTTAAAATAATGTACAGTTGTCGCCCAATAAATAAGAGCCGCGTGATACTATACGGAGACATGTCTCGCAGTTAACATTACTACACTTACATATATTATGGTGCCCGACCATTTAACCGAAAGTCTAGCTATGGTCCTCAGTATATATGTAACCCTATTGGGCCCAACATATTAATGAACTTACTCTGGCTCCTCGAACTGCACGAGCATCTCTTCCTGGGGGTCCCTGGGGTCCGGGTGGGCCCCTCTCCCCGGGGTCGCCCTGAAAAGAGCGGATCAAGATTTTTACTTTTACTACGAATAATATATCAAGTACACACCTAAACTATGGATAAGTGTGCACACTGTAATTTGTTCTTAAAAAAGCAAAACCGGTAAGATGAAAAAATCGTAAAAGGATGACCAATAGAGGTAATAAATACAATTTTTTTTAAATAGTTGACTATGAACAATATACCTTACTAGACGTAATTAAGAGTAATGTTCAAAAACTGTTCACTCGTATTAAAACTTTTTGAAAAAAATCAGAAAAATACTTTTAAATCTACAAGCGAAGAAAGTAAATGTGAATATAGATTACTAGCCCCAACTCCCAACCTCTGACAGTTCTACGGATAAAAATTGGTCCGGTTAATAAATATGACGAATATTAAAATGAATGGTTAAATTTTTTAAATTGTCTGTAAGATTTGAAAGTACCAATCCCATCAGTAAATAGCAAGCAGCTATGCTTGTCTGGTACTTAGCAAATGTTTGATAAAAAACCTAACATCAATTTAAAGAAAATCAATATATATACAATAAAAAAGTTTTACTTCCATCCACAATACATTTATCGAGTGTCACCGATAACAAATATTTCTATTCTATTTTGACTTAGAGTATGTAGTAAAAATATGTTACATTTTTTTTTTTACAAAATGTGTTTTTGAAATACTGTATTTAATATACAAATGTAGTTTAAATATTAATAGACTATCTCATAATTTCTCATAATATCTCATAATATCATATTTCTCATAATATAAATATCTCATAATATCTCATATCTTATACCATTATTGACTGTTAAATCGTATAAGATCATTAGTTTTTAGTGCTTTTCTTTAAACGATACGATTAAATCCATCGCTATTGATTATTCCATCCGCTGTTAATTTAGGCAAGTTGGTAAGTAAGTTCAGATATCTTAAAATCATTGTTTAATGATTAATAAGGATTAATATGAAATGTGATTAATATTTTTAATTATTTCCAAAAACTATTTAAACATTAAAATTTAATGTGATTTAATTATAACTATAGCCATTACTGAAATGTTCAAATTGTGAGCACTGGAAGCAATTTTCACAAAAGGATGATCTATAAATTCAAATTGATACAATCATTTTTTATTTAAAGTAGGGGAATTTGAGTTTTAAATATTTTTAAAATAGATTATTTTAACTTATTTTATTGCTTATTGTTCATAATAAAATTTCAAAAAAGTATAAAAGTCTAATCTATTATATTTAAAGTTCAAGAAAATACTGTAAACAAAACTGGAAGACATATCATTTTACCAGCATATTTCTGAATAATATAAGAATCACAGATGTTATAAAGTATTGCACAATACGTTTTTAAAGAGAACCATAAAAATCCTTATGATATCTTCAAAACACGTGGATGTTTTTCCAATAATCCATGAGTACAACACACATCAGTAAATTATATATATATATATAAAATAAATTATAAATATATAACAAAACAAACAAAATTCAGCATGCTTAAAAAAAGAATGATACAGAGGGGAGAACGAAAATCAGGGAAGGGAGGTGGGGCAGGGGGTGAGGGTAAAATCGCTTCCATACCTTCACAGTTACAACAAGAGACCCATCAACAGTTTGCAGCTTTCCTGGTTCCCCTTTCTCACCCTAAATTGGTTAGGATAAAGAGATAAACACCTACTAGATACGGGGAAGCACCGGTGCAGTAAGTATAGAAGTTCTATAGGTAACGTGTAGAAATGGAGGAGAGGAGTGGCTACTCACATGTGTAAGTTCTAATACTATATATATGTATCATTCATATATACAATCATACTGTACGTGTCGCAGGACATAGCAGTAAATGCTTTTTAATATGTGTATATAGTCCACCGTAGAAATATTATTTGGTCAAACATTTTTCAATAAATTAACACAGTAATTAAAGGAAGATACTACTGGATCTAACTGTTTTTGGACACGTGTGCTTTTTGATTATTTAATTTAGTAATAATATTAGTATATATTTCTAATACACTAACAATATATTTCAACAAATATTAATTTTAAATTTTAATCTTTTTATAGAATATTAAATATTCCACATACCTTTTAACAGTGTACTTTTTAAAGTAATAAAAAAATTTAATTAAATATTTTAAAAAATTATTTTACTATGCATAACATCTCTGAAACTATAATAAGGCAAGCATAATTATCAAATACTTTGCAATGAATTGGATAATTAAGCATGTTTGATAGAAAATAATTGATAGAGAAAAATAATTTATGATTGAATAATAATTTATAGAAAATTTTTTGATCGATTTAATATTGATAGAAGATCATTTTATGATTCTACAAACCTATTTTAGTTAATATAGTTATTTTACAGTTGTCAATTTGTAAATATATCATTAACTATTTTCCCCTTTTTATCGATTATAACAAATTGAAATTAGCACGCCTGCGATGTCGTAAAATAGAGTGCAGTGTGGTGTGTAAAGGCACTAAAAACAACAATGATATAAAATAAATTATATTAAAAAATATGATCTCCAAGCAGTAAAACATAAAACAATTGTACATAATAACAGACATACGTATTTTGCCCTAATATAAAAATTACAAACTTATATTAAAGGACCAAATTATTTAGCCCTTTATAAAACATATTTCTCACATAATCATAAACATGGGAATTTATTGGACAACGGTATACAGAAGAACATCTTAGATAGATTAAATATCTTCAAAAAAAATTCAAACCCAACATTTACCATGTGCTCTCATATTTGAATACGCATATGTATGATATATGCGAGATACAGCTTTTAAAACATACTTAAATAGTGATCATAATTTAAGTGTTATCGATGTATATTGCTACGACATTAAATTAAATATGATACACGGATGCATATTATATAATGTGTAAGATATTAACCTATACAAACAAAATATAAAAAATATAATTTTACTATAATATAAATAACATTTCAAACATTCAGTACATTTAAAAAAATGTTTAAATCCATAATATCTTAATAAAAAAAAAGAAAAAAAAGTTAAATTTACTATTCGTTTTACATAACAATTTAGTTGATATTAATGTGTGATAAATAACGACTTTTCAAATTAAACAAAAAGTAATAATGTTTATGAATACATATATTTAACAAAAAAACAGATATTGTATTAGTTTTCAATTAGATACAGAAATATTAAAAAATTATATTAAAAAACATATTATTTTATTTATAAAAAATGTAATAAAAACTAAAAGCTAAGTATAGGTACGAGTATATTGATATTAATAGATTGATTTTAGCTAAAGTACGATTTCACATAATATAATAGACCATTTTAAAAGGTTTACTTGGAATTAGTATGAAAAAAACACATAGCAATAATAAAAATAAAATAACGTAAACAAGATTTTAAAATGATCAAGGAAAATTAATAAATATCACCTTATAAAGACAGATGCTATATACAATACGTATTATAAACGCATGATGGAACTTTAAAAAATAAAGAATAAATTAAAGAAAGGAAATCAATTAATTCTATAGTCACATCAATTATATAAAATAAAGATTATTTTCAACAATAACTTCCAAATTTAACACGACTGCATACATTTTTTTTGAAAATTAAAAAAAACACCAAAGTTGGAAATTTAATGTAAATAGATATGACAACATAAGCGGTGGACACAGCAGCACAGAAAAACAAGAACAAAATGCAAGCAAACCTTGACAGTAATGACTTCAACACTAACGCCCTGTACAAAATAGAAAGAAAACAAACCGGCCCCCACATTAGTGAACTGCACTTTAATGGTTTCGCGAGTGTGCGAAATCGGTGAGTTAAATTGTACATTTCGAAAAAAACCCACCTTAATTCGAAGATACTTGACGTCAGTTATGCTACTACCAGCAAAATCGCCTACCGATCGCTTCTCACGACCTTTCTGTAAGGAATATTATCAATCAAATATCATACGTCGCAAATCGCCTCACTTCGCACATAGAGGGACCGTAGTACAAGAGGCCGGGGTGTGTGGAGTATGTGTGTAGACATACATTTAGAAAGTTATATAGTGGCACAGGCTCGATTGTTAAAGCGATTAGTTAAGTTGGTGTCTATCTGTACACCATATATTTTGACACAGTAAGCCAGCATTCCAATCCACATATTCACGATTACTTGAAAGATTGATTAAACACCTTTCTTTTAAAATGGGCGAAAAGCAGGCTGAGGGCGACAAATTGTAGTTATAGCGATTTTTGGGTAATACACATATCAGCTGAGAAGAATTTCGATAATTAATCTGATTAGCAAAAATATGTCAACACAATCTATTTAATTTAAAAAAATGGTATAATTGGCAATTTAAAAATAGTTGGATTTATGCTGGGAAATAAACTAAAATATTAAAAAGTCGGTGATAAAGAACATGGTATTATATTTGCTACACTTTTTATTAAAGTCAGATGTATGATAGAAATTCTTGCTGTTATCAATTATTCTATAAATAACTATTAAATATAACTAATGCGTGATAAAGGTGCAATGAAGGACATCCTATTTAATTAAAGGCATATTGCCGTTCCAAAAAGAACACGGTGAATGTAAAACGACAAAATATGAACTGATACAAAACCTGAAATATATATATTAAAATATATTCCTTACTTTGGTAGCTATAGGTCCTGGAAATCCTGGGGGACCCTGAAAAACACAAATTCACTTTTTAATTGGCAAAACATACAACATATTTATTAAGTTAGTTCGTACAATATATATTTTATAATGATCATTTACAGTTAATTAATTAGATTTGCTTCTTTTCAACGAAACAAAAGGGTATATGTTAGAGATACTTAACGATGCAGCAACAATACAATTATTACAGCAATGATATTTCTTATAGAAAGCACAATATATATACAAACGAAAAGTAACAATATATTTAAAACCACGCATACTCTAATTTGCATTATTTAAATTAGTAAAACATAAAAGTGAAATAGATTATAATAAAATAAAATGATCGCATAAAAAGAAAACTGATAACAATAAATAATACAACAACTAAACATTTAATTTCTGTTTAATGTCATCACACCTAGAAATCTGTGCTCGATTTTAAACCTAAAAACTTTAATAATTTATTTTAAAATTCAATCAAAAAAGTATTTTTACAGCAATTATGTTTTTTAAATAACAAGTTTTTAATATTTAAGTTATTATCTTTAAAATATTATTTAATAATATGTAAAGGGAGTTATGATAATCTCAAATGACAAATTTGAGTAATTTAAGCATCTCACACAATATTTTCACAACCTATAACATACAACACTTTGGAACATTTGGAAATACTGTGATTCAAAATAACACTTTCAGGAGATTCGATGGATATATTATAGAATAAAATAATTGCTTGAATAATTAAGTTGGTACAAGTAAAAATACACATATAGGCGCAAAACATTTGGGATAGAGGGTAGAATTATTATAAATAACTATATTTTCCGCGGGGTTACATACAAAAAATTACAGAGACAAATTACTTACTCTGCCTCCTGGATAGCCAGACAGACCCTATAAAGTAAATGGGAAAATATATTAAAATATTGTTATGTAATGGTATAAATAGGTTAATGTAAGTGTTTTACTAATTACAACTATTTTAAATAGATGCCATTATTTGCACCTCATGGACGATAATGTAGGTTACATCGGATTTAAACACACCTATGCTACATTTATCCCGCAAGTAATACGTTTGCAAATATTAATGAACACATTTAAATCGATAATTTTTAGATAGCAAATGGTGGTAAACATTAAAAAAAACTTACCGGTTCTCCTTTTGGCCCAGGCGGTCCTAGAAATATAAGAAATGAATATGCGTATATCGAATTACATATAAAAAAACTTTTATTGTTTTAAAATTACCTAAACATACATTTTTATAACATGAGTACTTTATGAGTACTTTTGTATTTTTATCGTTTTATGTCCTTATAAAGATATAAAAATATTTTAAAAAATCAATAAATAATTATTTTCAATTTATGAATTAGATTAACTTTACAATCACAAAGAGAGATGTAATGAAATTAACCAACCGGTCGCGGTGTTTTATCATTTATTACTCAAAATTGACTAAGGATATCGTTCTGAAATTTTCAGCATCTGTAAAGCTCCGTTGCTCCTCCGCTGACTAATTCTTTAATGCACATTTGGTTTACATATATTTTTGTAAAATATATAGGCAAACTTTATTACGTAATACTTTACTCAAAATGAGCTACAAGTAGCGTAATTTTAACATTAAAAAATTGCCTATCAAAAAATCAAAAACATCCTTACATGCTTTTTCGGCTATCTATTGTATTAAAAATATTACAACTTTGACGCTATATAGACAGCTAACTAATTGTGAGATTAGAGAACAAATAAAAGATTTATAAATACCGTGAAAACACACACATATAATGTACTATATTGATAAAAAATAGTTCAATGCTAAGGTTAAATGTTAGTGGGTTAATTTGTCCCCCCCCCTCAGGCTATATATTGTATAAGCTCGCAAAAGCACTAATAGTTGCAAGGGTTAAAATTAAGATTATTGTTTTTAAATGCTTTCTATGTATCTAAAAATATTCAAATACATTATTAACACCTATTTTATCTAAAATAAAAACATAGATATTGGATATGATTATATTATCCATTAGAAATATGCTCCTATACATGAATAAAAATACAGATTTATGTCCATCAAAATATAACAGGCAAAAAATCACCGTCAATAAAAATTTTAACCTGAAATCTAACCACAGGCATATATATATATATTATTATGGGCAATGATGTCATATTTTAGTAAAAAAATAAGAATATAAGATAAGAAAAATAAGATTCGAATAAAAAAAATACAAAGATAGGATAAAAAAAAGTATTTCAGCCATACGAACGCTAAGGATTGAATAGCACAGCTGTTAGCCAGGAACGGGGGAGACAGATATAGTGGACTCGAACCTGTTCTGAGACAAACCAGCGTGTTAGCCATTCGGCCATTCTCGTTCCATGTAGGCTATGTCATATATGCAAACATTAATAATTATTCATTATAATTATTTTTTCAGATTTTACCGATTAAGAAGATGCATCAATAGTTTTTCACTTTTCTAGCAATTTGAATTGCATATGAAGAATACTCTGTTACAGTCTGAAAGTCGCATATGACAGTTTGAAGAGGTCGAATATATATATATATATATGATCACATTTATTCGACAATTTGTAAGGATTGGAAATTCCACTTCCGGTTAAGTCACGTATTCAAAAGTTAATATTATCTTCGAAAAGATTTCCCGCATAAACACTCATATTTAAAAACTGTCACAAAACTACCTTTTCTTTTTAAGAATTTTTCCTACTTTACAGTTGTGAAAATCATAAAAATTGAATTTCGAAATAAATTTATATAAAAGTAATAAATAAATACATATCTTCAATATAGAATACAAAAACTAGATGAAAATAAAATTAGATCAAATTGATCATTTTAACACATAAATTACCAAAAAATATAAGTAGATAAACCAATTAATATTTTTTATAAACATGTCGATATTGAATTGGTTTTTTATAATTTTTGAAAGCTAATTTATGAAACCATCTTAAAGAATCTCAAAATGTACATATCTTGGTAAGTATTGAGCCATCTATAAGTCACCACCCCCTCCCCTCTTGGGAACTTTTATTACATGTTTTTACTGAAGCTTATATATAAAAGTCGATTGAAAGTAGATTGGTTTTCTATTCTAAAAAGTTTCAATCAGTAGCTACAATGAGTCTATAAATGGGAACCCCATAAGTGACAAAATGACTAAACAATAAAAAAATGTTAAGAACATTGTCTTATAAACATAGCCATGTACCTGAACATTTTATTATCATTTTGCCATATTATGGGGTTGCCATTTTTAGGCGCTGTAGCTATACTGATTGCAGCCTTTTAAAATTGGAAAACGACCAAATTTCAATCGACAATGATGTTATAAATTTCGTAAACATAAATAAACTTAACCTTAGCGCGTAGTGTCTTAATTTATTGGCAGTTGAAACAAAATATAGATATTTTAAAACTATATACAATACATCCGAATCGATTTTTATACCATAATAAATTTTCTACACAAAATAATAATTAACGGACAGTTCTTTTCTATTATAAAACAATTGCCAGTTCATTATTTACGTTCGACCATCAAATCCAATTGATTATGCTATATAATATTAGTATATGACAACACTGCTGAAGAACATTAAGATTTTGGCATGTGGTCTTTCTTCCCAATATTTACTAAATCATTAGAGCTGATGCTCCAATATAATTAACTTTCAATATATATAATACAGACGGCCTAAAAGTAGTTGTTGTCGATGTCGGAAATGCGGTTAATGAGATCTGCTGCCAGCCTGACAAACAACCCGTAAAAATTAGCACACCATGATGTCCTCTTGTGTTAAATGTTGACCACTAAGCAGATGCCGTATAATTTAATACTCATTATATATAGAGCACAGTGGCGTATTTGACTATCCTGTATAGTTTGACCAATTTGAAAAGGCGCGCTACAGTAAATTAATAACAACATAAGATTATTTAAATACAGTGTTTAACACGTATAATGATAAGATTGTTAACTAAAGTATTGAAACTGTTTAAATTGGGCGTGTCGAAATATATATGCTCAGGGTAATTATATATATATATAAATGAAATATTTTGACTATACTTTATTTTACTTTTATTATACTTTTATTATACTTTATTTTACTTTTATTATACTTTATTTGAATGTAATTATAAATGATATTGAAAAATTAATCAATTTCATTAATAAGTTGCCATACAATACAATATAAATAAAATAGAATACAACTGAAAATGAGTTACGGAAAAGTTTATTAGGACTGACTATAATTGTGCGTTTTTAAATTCGGTACACAATTAAAACATATTACTTTGCATAAGTTCAATGTCTATATATAACCGCCGCCAACTCAATTACAAATTTAAGCACAAAAAAGGGTCTATTTATATTTTTTATAAAGTAACGTAGTTATAAATATCTCGATTAAGCCATATATAGTATATATATAATTGTCAATAATATAGTGAAATATTTAAAAAAATAGTGTTAGTTAATTATATACATGCGTAGATATTAAATTAAATTAATATAATTAAATTAACCAAAGTAATATTCTTAATAAATAACTTAATATATTAATAAATTATAAACTTAAAAATTAACTTTTAATAATAACTATTAAATTAAACGTATAACTTATAAAAACTAATTCATTAATTAACTTAAATATTAATAATTTTTTGTTAAATAACAAATATTAAATATCTTTAAAAAAATACAGTTATTATTATTATCTAAAGAGATTTTATTATACTAATATTATACTACTCTATACCACATTATTTTACTTCTACTAATAGTTAATATTAATAAATTATAACATCAAGAAAGTGTATCACCTAAAATTGACTAAAACCCCATTTTGTTGTATTAAAACGGTATTGAAATGTTACACAATAAAAATAATTAAAATCATATACATCTGTCGCGTCAGAATCTAGATAAAATCACACTTGATACATTTGTAGTGTTAATTTTCATATCTATAGCAGACCAAAGGGTTCAATGTGGAAATTTCCACCTCTAAGATTTTCATTTCGGACGAAATTTACCTGGTAAATTTCTAAGAATTACAATTTAAACGAGGTATACCTCCACGTCTGCAAGGTATACCTAGTTTAAATTTTAATTCTAATAAGATTGTAATTGTTTATTATAGATTTTCACACTGAACCCTTTTGTTGTGGAGCAAAAGGTTCAGTGTGGAAATTTCTAAAATTTACAATTTTTAAAACAGTAGACGTTGAATAAACCTTACAGACCTCGAGGTATACATTGCAGACATCGGGATAAACTTGCAGACCTCGAGGTATACCTTGCAGACGTCGGGATAAACTTGCAGACCTCGAGGTATACCTTGCAGACGTCGAGGTAAACCGTACAAACATCGAGATCTGCAAGGTATACTTTGTTTAAATTGTAAATCTTAGAAATTTCCACACTGAACCTTTTGGTCTACCACAAATAAAAGGATTCAGTGTGGAAATCTCTAATAATTACAATTATAACAGGATATACCTTGTAAATATTAGAGATTTACTATTTAAACTAGGTATATCACGCAGACCTCGAGATAAACCTTTCGGATGTCGAGGCAAACCTTGCAGACCTTGAGATAAACCTCGTTTAAATTGTAATTCTTCGAGATTTACCAGATAAACCTGGCAGAAGTCGAGGTCTGCAATACACCTAGTCTAAATTGTAATTCTTAGAAATTTACACACTGAACCCTTTGGTATGCCATAAATATAAGGATCATATTCAGTTGGTAATTATATAATTGTAATGTGTGTAATTCTAATGTATAACAAGAATGAAAGTAGGACGGTAACTCTGTATTTGTTATCAATAATAAACCAATGCAATCAATAGTATTTTGCAAAGCATACTCTCACCAATATATCTCGCTATTATTAACAATTATAACTAGTAAAAACATACATATTTATATAAATTATACATATTAAGACTATAGCATAATGTTTCATTACACATTATCCAATGAATAATAGCATACATAATATGAAAGTTTTTAAAATGAAACAAATATAAATAATACATACCTTCAGGACACATGCACTGTTCTAACGAACGTTTTTCTCGCATATTAACCGTTTCCTAAAAAAAGAGAAAAACTCAAATATTCAGTTATATTATATTAGAAAAATGTTAATCCTTTAAGTCATAAGCTCAATATGTACGATAAAAACTTTATCAAATATGTTTTTAAATAGAGTTAGACGCTAGGTTAACCATAATTGTTCAGTTACTAAAGAAACTATAAGGACACTATCCAATTTCTTAAAATGTATATATTAATGTACAGGGTACTGGCAATCCCTACAAACCTAATAAACTCCGCGCTGAAAGAATTGATAGATACACATTCACTTGTATGTATAAACAAACCATTCAAGTAAGTCTTGAATTCATGTATCGACAACAAAATATTTCAATTTAATGCAATAAGTGATAAAGTATTTTTACAGTAATTTTAAAATGTTGATAATTCTATAAGTTCACATTAAATAATATCATGTGTAATACTTCGATAAGAAGGAAGCACGCTATATGTATCGAAATACTATAACACTATACATATATATAACATATTCATATAAAGTAAATTTTGACGACAGGCGAAATGTCAGGTGATGATGAAAGAAACTGATTAAATACTGATTTATAGCGACGGACAAAAATCTAATCAGATAGAAAATACCACGTGTTAAATATTATTACACGCGGTATATTTGTTGGTATGTTTCTTCTATATGTTATAAGTTTTGTTGTTTAAATAGATCCAAAAAAATTCAATAATCAAAATACCAATACTATTATCATAAAACAGCAGAAAAATGATATTGTTAGCAAAGTTTATTGTAAAATATACTGAACATCAAAAATATCATCAATTTAATATTAAGTGCAAATATTTTAAAAATTAAAAATTATATAGTATAAAAATTCATATATATTCTATGCAAACATATTTAATAAAAATAAGTTCCGTACCAAATTGACATTTTGTTAAATCAGAATAAATACAGCGCACGTCTGTTATACTCTTTATTGGCCTCTTTATCCCCCGCTATCCACCCAATTCATGCGCCTGCCTCGTTTTTCTCTCTCTATCCCTCTAAACGGCCATGTTTAACGCCAATAATGCCTTCCTTTCTCCTCGCTTGAGGACCCCCAAGCTGCCTATACACAACGCTTTCTCGGCATATCTGTCCATCACCACCCGGAGGATGGTGCAGAGTCCGGGGCCAACTGTGGACCGCTGGGAGATCTGGCCATGTTGCCCCAGTATGGCGCAACTCGCTCTGCAGCCAACATCAGCAACCAGTTGAGCGATCATATAGGTGCCTACAATTAGCTACCAGCGCAGTTCATATTGCGTTTTTTTATTTCCACGAGTAATGTAATAAAGCATACATATTATATACGTTCCTTGCCGGGACATACATGGTAGCTGTACGAAGCTGTAATGCATGGTTGAGCCTTTGTGAAAGAGTAAAAACATTATTTTTATTTTTCTTCCTTACTATAGAATGTCGAACGGGTGCACTGTCAGTTAATTTCCTTCTAATGTGCACCTCGAATTTTTCTAAACAAATCCTACATTATAGAAAACCGCAAAATATGATCTGATAATACTTTAGGTTTTTTAACGATAACATGGAAAACATGCCATAATGTTATAGATAGTATTAATACCAGACGTTTTATTAATTTCTCGAAACAAAAGCAAGATGTTTTAATTAGAGTAATATTTGGCATAAATTCTGCGAATGTTATAAAAAATATATGGGGCAAATACTAAAATCAGGAGAGTTTATAGGAGAGCTGATTTAATTGGTAAACTTTTATGGATAGTATTTATTTCATATAAAACATGTATGCCATGTTTTTAGTCCGTTCTATGAATATTATGTTGATCTGATATTTATACACTATAGAAATTTTGAAAATGTTTAACAATTTAAAATTCCGTCGTTTGAACGATTTTTTATGTTTTACGTAACACAACATTCATTATTCAAATTGTATTAACCCATAAAAAAATAGGAATTTGCAACCAAAGTTTTAATATAATTTCAAAGAATCTGAAACTATTAATATCTCGATTTTTTAGAAAGGTCTAAACGTTTTATGTCTATAGTCCTCGCCCCATATACCTTAAAATAAAAATATACATGCTACATTAATCAGAAAAATATTTGTCAAAACTATCAATGGAAAATTGTACAGACTTAGATCATACCCTAAAATAACATGCGTAAGCCTTCGTGGTGTAAAGGTCGATTCGGTTATACAGTATGCTTTCCAAACATAAATTAATCTTGGCATACAACCAATAATTATTATTCTGATTATGTTTTAGATACTAAATTATATATGATAGCATACATTTATCACAAAGATTGGAACAAAAAATTACTGAAAGTAACAGCTGATAATTACAAATAAATTATTTCTGAAAAAAACATCAATCTCTATATATATATGTTACAGTTTAAATGATTTTAAATGTAAATGAAATCGATTTTCTGACAAGCGCATAAAACAGGTTTATTCGAACTGACATTTTTTCACTTGATATAATAACTTAAAAAGGAGAAAATGTGTAGTGCATTTAAATTTTAGTAAACTTAATCAAAATTCTTTATTAAATTACAAAATTGCTCTAAGTTTAGGAATTTGGACTAATATTAAAACAGTTATTTAAACGATTACAATTATTCTGGTTAACAAAATATTTCAATAATAGTTTTTGCACGAGGAGTCACTAAAAAATACGTTGTATATAGGTAATTAATAAAAACTTACAACTAATTTAATTTATATTGTAATATTAATTTAGATTTTGGTCAAATATGAGTTATAGTTTTTCTGTTGTAATAACTAATTACATACTTAATAATGTAACGCGATTTAATTATTTCGGTTTTGTTGTTAAACCCATAGGTTACCCAACTATAGCTATAACTATACTATTATAGGTTGTACTATGGTGTCATATCGTTTCACATAATTTCGTTTAGATAACTATAAGCGGGAAATCGTATTACAATAACAGTAACGTGAGTACACAGTTAAAAAATCAGATTTGAAGCAAAAAGTTTAAAAAATAACAAATATGTCATATTATAAAATCAAACATTACCTAAAACATTCCTAAAAACTTGTATCTATTTTTCATGCAATATTTATACTTATTCAACAGTATACAATATATTCAACATATAATCAACAATATATTCAACAATATATATATATATATTATATGACGGTGTTACAGATTTTAGTATAGATTTACCAGTGTACCGTTAAGATTTCAATTAATTTGCATGTTTAATAAATTTACTTCGGCTTGACAGATGTGCATTCCAATGAAAAAATAATATAAATTCTTGAATTATTCCAACTGTCACAAATTTCATGAAATCGTTTAGGCAAAAGACGGTCCCGTCAAAGTAAATTTATTTATATCAGTTAAATCATACTATACAGCATTCCCAAAATATACACTCCTGCTTGGCAGACGTGCATTTGATATTTTAAACTCATAAAAGAATTTAGACTTTAATTTCTCTCTGTCATCTGAGAAAAAACACTTAATAAAATAAAATAACACTTTCAAATAGTTCAAAACCTCTTCATCAGAGATCGATCGCGGTAGAATAGCTTTTGTACGTTATATAGTTGGGAAAACGTATAGGTTAATGACGTAAAGAGAACAAATGACATAATAAAATTTATAAAAAAACATTGTTTATTTATAGAAACCTTCTTTATATTCTTGATAAACAATTAGGGTCTATTTTTTATAATATTTTATATAATAAGTACCTATATATATATATAAATGATATACCCTAATTGTTAAAAAACATTATAAGACGTAAGATTTGATACTTTACATTTGTTAATTGTACTAAATGATTACAGTGCACTGTTCTTGGTAACTTTAATAATTTAAAATAAAATCAATAAAAAGTTCTTAAACTATGCAAAAAAGCTATATGTATATGTTACAGTAATGATATGTGGTTGCAAATAATTTAACATAAGTTTATAAAACGAGTATGTTTTGTGTACAACTTCTTCATATAAATAATTCCTTCACGAACAATTTACTCATAATTAAATAACTGTAATGTACTGTCGACTTTTTACCGATTCACTTATTTAGCTTAATCGAGAATGTTGAACGACTAACGTGCCAAGCTACAAATCTACAAATATACACATATCATCTAACCCCTGCCAATTGAAAATAGTGTATTTTATTACTGAAACAGAAGTAATAAATATATTTATTGTATGATTTTTAAGACACGACATAGGAAAGGCTGTGAAAATACGGATAGATACCACACATCATTTCGTGCCTTTAATTAGCATATCATCAGGAATTCTATTCGTTCCGTTGAGGTAGGTTACTAAATAAATAGATGCCTCATATAAAGAAGCGGTGTTAATTGCAACTTAACTATTTGTTGACGATTATGTAAGATCAACTACTCTAAAGACCAATGCACAAAGATTGTACATATGTATAACTCTAGACTATACTCTAGAGTAATACTATACTCAAAAATTGTAATTATATAAGTTAAACATACTATGAAAAATGTTTAGATGAACAGCAGAAGATAGCTTTTAAAATTAGAATCTTATCACATTCTAGAAATTAGATAATTAAAAAAAATTCCGTTATAAACTGTTCACATTTTTATTGTTTATACATTATAAAAGTTAGGGTGTTATATTTTATTTTTAAAATTAACAAAAATATACTACAAAAATCTTTAAAAATGCATTATGCGGCATCTATAGTATAATCCGATCTATAAAAATTACACCATTTAATTAATTTATCTTTAGATACTGAACACTAAAATTGACCTTTTAACAAAGTATTACAGTGATAATATGCATAACTTTACTCTTCTTTAAATAGTATTTTAAAAAATCTGAAAGTTCAATTAGTCGATAATATTCTAAATTACTCGATCAATCTAATAAAACATTAATGATATTTTTGATAAAATCACAAACATCAACACATTGTATAATGATTAGTTACTTTCATGTAACACGTAGAGCGTATATTATAGTTGCATTAGTAAGCGATTTGTCAAATCGACAATGATTTGTATCTAAGTCATTTGGACATAAAAAAATTACACTATATTAATAATGCTACCAACCAAATCTATATTACGCAGGTGTAAGCGCTCTTTCCTTCCTGTATCAAATGTTGGCAATAAATGCACCTGGTACAAAAGGACAGATGCACAAGTGTGTAGAGTAATTTTCTAGCCAAGGTTTTTCAATGGAATGCTCCACCTCTGGTGGATAGTTGATGATTACTATTTAACTGTGAGTTAATGTTGGACAACAAATCCAATACTAATGTCGGGTATACTATTTTTTAACTATAAGCGGCACATATCACAATAATTAGAGGCCATATCTAAACAAAACTAAAATTGAACAGGTGTAATGCCTGCAACTAAGTAATGTGGAAAGTTCAACATTGTGTAGTATATATAGTAAATATTATTTCTAATGAATAACTTTGAATATCAAACACGATAATACTTTGAATACTTTTTAACATATTTATTTCTACTGCTACTGGTGAACCTCAGTTAACTGTAAAGGTCAGACGACTTTTATTACGCAAAATTTTTGAAGTTAATAATAATAAAAACTTATTTATTAAATTATTTATATAATGCAACTTTTTATTACCCACATCATTCATTGCTGCGATGAAGATCTATGCATAACTATTTATAACGATACGTACGTCAACGGAAAGAATCGTATACTATATTTATGTAACTATGTAGGATGTAAATTTGATATTTCAAATAACTTCACATAAGGTAAACGTAATAAATAAAAAACTTATTTTATAATAAAAATGAACTTGCTTTTGTGTTAATATTTCATGTTTTAACAACCTGTTCAACTTTTCATAAATGTTAATTTTTTATCAGAATCATAAGTTAAAGCGTACATTATTTAATCGTTCGCATATTTAGAACGCATTTTCTGCACTTTTATATCGCTAGAATAAATATTGTTCTGAATCTTTAAAAATATATAATGTTTTTAAAACTTAAACTTTCGTAAGTAAAACTTTATAAAATGTTGTAAAGGTTTTAATTTATTTCAATCAATCAGAAAATCCTTATTCAATCAATCAGTTCATGTTTAAGGGGGGAAAAAGACTGTTAAAATCGGTCATAAAAAATGTTCGTTTACATATATTGGTAAATTCCTACTGTTCTATGAAAATAAACAAAAAAGTGAAATATTTACACGGGAAATATGAGTGCAATATTTATAAACATACATATCGGTCACTGTAAATACACGCCTGTACATAATGATAAATCTATTTTTAATATATAATTTCTTTGTGATTACTATTTGTAGGTATTCTAACGAAATGTATTAAACAATGCATGAAAATGTTGTTACAGCGTAATAAAAACTTTTATTCTAAATAGTTTAATTTAAAATAAATTGTGATCCTTATAAATATTCGCAATAAATTATACAATTTTTTGTCAAATATTAGTATCAACCAAACTAAAACTATATTAAAAATGTTTAAAAGTCAAGAAATATTTTATAAATATGTATAAATAATAAAATGAAATATTTATAATTATTTAACCACAAATCATTAAAAGGTCTGCATCTCATATTTAGGTAGCTTTTTTTACTAAAACTATAATCTAAAAATGCAGATTTTGTATAAAGTATGCATCTTATAAGATATCGGTATATTTCGATTATATCTCTTTAGATTGTAACGGGAATAGATTAAAATGCACATATTTAATAAAGAACATCTATAACTACAGGGAAACGTGCAAGAAATAATGTTACGTGGGTTAAAAAAACGAAACCATACAATTTAAAAGCAAGCGCCGCAGCATTCAAGTGTCAATCTCTTCAAGTGCGCCTAGTTTTGTAACTGACTGGTGATTTAAATCAATTATGCATGCCTACGGTTGCTTCTTAAGAAACCTATTTTCACACTACTCCCAAATATCCTTCTGTAGACTACGTTCAATAGCAATACTCAGAGATGAGCGGTAAGTAAATAGATAAAAGGAGCTGGTCAATAATTTTCTAAGCGGATTTTAAATTTCTTTAACTAGATTATTAATTACAATTTATTCTATTTATTAATATGTCTGCCCTTAAAAATCAATAATGCAGGAAATGTGACAATGTTCAAACGTTATAATTGACATTTTATTAACAAATAAATATCGAAGAAAATTACTATCGTTTTAAGTATCATTCTTTTATTTAGTTAAAGGTTTATGAAACTCATTTTCAGGAGAATATTTAAAATGCCAGATATGCAAAATGGAAATAATATATCAAAACAAATAATAGAATTATTAATAGGTAAATATATATTAATAGATCAATAATTAATTGTAAGAAATTAATAACACACAAATAAACATCCACATCAAAATAATTAAAAAATTACTGATAGACTTATAAAACTATACTTAAATGAAGCACTACATTAAGATTATGTATGACTTAATGTTGTGATTTTTTTTCTACGGTTTTAAACAGACCTATTTTTATTTGTAATATATTTTCCTATATATAAAATTTTAGATTTCTGCATAAAGTTTTGCAAGAAACGATAGATCCGATAAATTCGTAATTTTACTCCGTCCCAGTAAACCAAATAATATTGAATCAAATGTTTCTAAAAAAATTTATTACAAATAAAATCGATATTATTTTAACTCTACTTAACAAATATATCAAGATTTTGTCTGTAACTTTAAATCATAATTAGCATAATATTATTACAATTAATATGTAATAACTATTATTATTTCCATATAACACTGTCATCATTCGAAATTAACTAATATGAATTTAGTGCATATTTTGATGAATAATTTAGATAATTAGATTAATCAAAAATTGAGATAATTGTAATTTTAGGAAAATTTACTCAAACAAAAAGGCCTTTTACCAGCTTTTTAATCGTTGGTGTTTATATTTAGCTATTATATAATATAGAAAAAGTAATATTTAAATCATTATAAAGTGTTTAAATGGTTTCAATAAATTTTTATTTACATTAAATACATAATACCAGAATTACATTATCTATTGATTAATATAAATATTATTTTATTTTTCTTGACAACATTTTATTTAAATATTAAAGATCACACATAAATGTCCAGTATAACTTTGAATATATAACAAAATTAAATTATAAAAATATACCTTAATTTGTAATTGACCCGGCGCTTTAGCAGTATCAGTAACTATACCATCTTTTCCTTGTTTCACCAGAATCATCTGTTCGAGAGCTCCCAGTCTTTGTGAGTGTGATGTAAAGAGCCAGAGAGTAACTGAGAAGTTGGCTAAGAGCAGCATCCAAAGAAGAACACCACATATTGTGATTCGAGAAGTTGGCGATGTATGCTTGTGTCGGAGAAGGCATTGATAGGACTGAGTGAGTGAAGTCGAGTCGTCGCCCATCTTTCCTGATGATTTCACAGCAATTGAAGCATTTTCCGGCTCGTTCATTGTAGTCTGTTAAGAAACAATATCAACTGATATTAATAATACTACAATCTTAACAATGTATAAATCTTGATCTAGTGCAAGACTAATTTTGTGATTTATCCTGAAAGATATCTAAAAAATATATTACTAGAATACTAGCAAAATATTTGTCAATTCTGCTATAATTTACTAATGTTAACCATACTTTTATACATGTAAAAAAATTATTATATAAAGGCAATGAAATTATAATGTATTATTTATCTATAAAACAAAATTATCATTTATACTTTTCATTAATAGTTTGATTTATTACTTTATCATGTATAATTTTAATAGGTGATGTACAGTAATACAAACAGCAATAAAAATAGAAATGAGTCAAATTTATACATGTTAATTCAAAATTATCTTATGTTATGTCAAAAACTTATACAATTCCAGAAATTTTAAGTTTATAATCTTTTAGATTATATATATATATCTGTAAATATTATATATTGTCGAGCGCTTTTTATTTGTAATTCAAGAAACTGATCATATAGTTAATTCAGTAAACAAATGAAATTTGTTAACATAATCTACTAAGACATGTACAATAAAGGACTGTTTTTTATAACCAAAATATTGTTAATAAGTTTTTTAGTAAGTAATAGGGAACTGATTTATAAAACTTTAAATTAAGGCTTTATTAAAGTAATTTTTAATTAGATAATTTACAATGTATAATTTGCTCGAATTACACATTTGTGGATGATATTGGTGTGCAAAAAACATTTGTGTTGTGTGCTTCCATATTATTAAAAATCTATGTTTTCTATTTAATTTTTGATATTCATTAAAAAAAATATAAGCAACTATATGTATATTATAGTGTCATATATGGATTATAATATTGTTAAGAAGTAAAATATTTTAAAAGTAACAATATTTATTTATGGCACAGGCTTTTTTAATAAGTAGGTTCTATATAATTTGCCCATTTCATAAAGTTTTTTGATAAATAAAAAATTATATATTACATCAATAAAAATTATTTCTATATATTTATTTCTATTTATGAATCCCAAACAAAAATTTTTAAAAGGTTTTATAAAAAAAAAGAGTTATAATTATTACCCAAATAATGGATAAATTTAAATGCTTGTGTACAAGAAGTAAAATATCTGTATTACTACTGATAGTACCATTAAATACAATACTGATGGCAAAGTGTAAAATAGGGCTACACACAATATTTTAAATACCAAAAAATACATATGTGTTGTGAAGTAACTTTGAATATGTTATGCATTTAAACCTTATGTTTTGATGGTTTATTGAATATAATTTTTTTTCATTCACATTATTAAGATATTTAGGACCTCTGTATAAATTTTTTTCCCTATTAATAAATTTTGTGTTCATAGAAAATAGACAATGATTCCAATTCTATGATATAATTTTTAATTATTATTAAAATTTTATATATAAAATAAATTTCATTTGGAGCAAGTGTATGTAATATTAAGGTTTTGGAATGGTAAATTCTATTCACACACATTGATAAAGAGAGATCTTCTTTATTTATGAACAACTAACATAGAATCACAATCCTTAAGCATGACAATGATCTAGATATTTAAATTTTGAACTTTTAAATAATTTAAAAGTGATGAGATATCAACAGTTGATGCTTTTATTTTTAATATTTTGGCTAATGCAATGGAAGAAGATGATCACACAAATCATTTAGGTCATTTTGTAACTACATGCAGAGATGACTGCCTGGTATAGGTATTCTTTACAAAAAACAAGGTATTAAAGTAAATATGTCAATGCATTATAGAGCATTTCTTTCAAACTGTTTTTTTAAATGTTTTAATTATATAATTCAATGTAAATATTATATATTCTTTTTAATAAAACATATTTAATAGCATAGGAAATACTACCAAATTTCTATTGATACAAGATTTCAATCACAGATAACACCATAGTGACGCTAGACACATTCAAAGAGTTGGGCTTTATTTATGGAAGGCACTTTTATTATTATTTGATCTTTTATACTAATTTCATTGTTTAAATTTTCATTTAAATACTATAATATGAATATATGTAATTAAATCATATGTCATTTTGTACTACTTATGATCAGTGATATTAACCACAAATATATTTAGTATATAATTTCTTTGCATAAACCTGAAAATGTTTAACTTGATTGGAATTTATAAGTATCCAAAAGTTCTTCAAAATGTTATTTATTAATATTTCTATAATATAAGTAATACTAAGTGTATAATATATATTAAATAGCAAGTTATTGGTATTATTTAATGATGAACTAATATAAGAAATGGTTAATATTATTTACCATGTTTTCTATTACTACAATAGTTGCAAAATATAAATTTATTATTATTATATATTATTATTATAAAGTTACAATATACAAAAGTATAAAAGATATTTAAATCTACAATGATTTACAAATATAAGAGCATATAATATAAGTAATGGAAGAGCCATATTAAATTAGAGATTATTTTATATCTGAAATAACCAAATACTGTATTGACAACACTTGTGTAACTCAAAAGTCTATTTTATAGAGCCCCTAATAAGTAAACAAAATCAATGTAAATAATTCTAGATCTATTCTTCATTATATGATTATATTTTATAATAAAATATTTTATAATAAAATATTTTATAATAAAATATAAAACCAGTAATTATTGTATTTTTCATCCTTTATAAGTAATGAGTCAAAAAAATTCAATCTTGGTAAAAAAGGCTAAGATCAGAGAGGTATTATGGGTAATATTCCTGTTAATATTTTTGTATTAAAAGAATAATATAAAGTTTATTTTTAAAACTCTTAAAATGTCAAGGGAATACAGATCTCTATAGTTATCTCCCTATTATATATATTCCTGTCATGGTATAAATATATATTTTAAAAAATTTAAAAATAATGAATTCATTGTAGATTAATGTTATTCATTATTAATTAATTAATAGGAAATTAATTTGTCATAAAATTTGATATACCAATAGAAGATCCCATTTATTATTTCTTTTAATATCTTAATATATAGTGATTTATAGTACAGAATATATATATACTGTTATTTACTATAATTTATCATATATTTGAATGTTATAGAATAATGTTATACCAGAACAGAAAGCTTGTTTCATTAG
>JAUZND010065871.1:4751-17599 GCA_034780555.1 Coelogynopora nodosa | reverse complement strand
GGAGAGACTACTTTTTAGGTGCCATGGAGTTGGTTGGTGCTTCATGTCCGCATCGCAAGGTGGTGCTGTTGCCTCCTTACAGTACCATACTCCCTACATCTTACATCACCTCATATCTTATTTATAAATCATTACACCATTACATTTAAGATGGGGCATGGCCATTCGGTAGGTTACATTATGTACCTATTCGGTACCTTACATTGTGACATTCCTAATGTGTATTCCTAGATATTCTGATCACTTTCTATACCACATAAGTCAGCAAAGAGGACCATACATTATTAATTTTTATGTATAAATTTTATGTAAGTAATTTTTAAAAAGAATGCACTTTGCTTTATTATTCTCAAAAACCTACAATAAGTGCATTTCATTTAAAGTTTCATTTGTAATTGTTTTTTTTATGTGTTTCACCATAGATATCTAGATATCCCTTACATAACATTGTGACATTACATTGTATAAATTCCTGGATATTTAGCTATATTTAGATAGAATGTAGTTTTATAATTATATTTGTTGTACAATGTATAAATTTGTTTCAATGAAACCTCTTTTTAATATCATCCGTTTGTTTTATAAATACAGATGACACTATACATGACGGATGCTTCTAATCCTTCATCCGTTTGCTTCATGATTGCAGATTACACTATAAATGACGGAATAATTCCAATTGACATATTTTTTAATAAAGATGACGGATTAAATGACAGATAAAATGATGGATATATAGTGTCATTATATTGGAATTATTCCGTCATTTTTTTAATGTGTTTTATCCGTCAGATTTTTTAGTGTGCACATAAAACACCGTTAACAATTTTAAACAAATTTTTAGTACTAAAATATGTCAAAATTGTTTTGTAAATAACATTTTTTTATATATTCATTATATATCTTACATCATACATTTTTAACAACCATACTTTGTCAACCTCTTACCTTAATTTACTTTTTTATTATTACGTTTAGTATTGAATGTATTATAACATGGTATTATTGTTAATTATTATACATTTATTAATTTACTTGTATTATTATTTATGTTTTATTATACGTGTAATAATATACGTGTAATAATATACGTGTAATAGTGTACTTGTATTATAATACATGTATTATATACTTTTTATACTTGAATATCTTAATATATTTGATATAGATTTCGCATTTAATGTACATTATTCTTTTTCATATAAATTATTCATTTTATAATTTCATTTTACAAACATATTATTATAGGCCTATTCACATATTCATTATGTATCACATTGGTTGTAATAAAATGGTTAATATGTATGATGTATACCATACAATATAGAAATGATTAATATATTTTCATAATTTGTGTATACGTTCATTTAAAAAAATTGAAGTAAGTTTAAATATAGACATTTGTAAATATACTTATTTTTCAAGTATATTATAATTTAGTTTTGGTTCAAGTTTACATTCGGTAAAATATTAGTTATATCGAATTTAAATCAGAATCAAAATTATACAAAAATCACATGATATCAAAATCATTAAAACTAGAGTATAACGTTTTACAAGTGATAAATAATTATGGATAAATTACACATTTTTAATTTATGAGAAACTATATATAGACTGAAGTATTTATAAAAATATTAGACTTTTCCAACACTCATAACTGAATATTACTATAATAATGTTTTGAGTTTTACTAATATTGTTTTGTATAGTAAAGTGAATGGTCATGGCATTTGTTTGTCTTTAAAAACATTTCTCAAAGTTTACACGTGTTAAAATAATTGTCATGGTTGCATGCAAATTACGCAGATAGTCGTGACATTAAGGGCGATGGACATCTTTTGATGAGCACATCTACGTATTATGTTCGTTTACACACTTTCCGTTCGGTAAATATCGTTTCAAACATATATATATATATAAATGAAAGTCAATACAATATGAAGCACAGCAGAAACCAATGAAAAATATAGTCTTAAACATTTTATTACAACTGCATTCCTGATTGTAATATAATTTAAACAATTTCCAAGTTTTATCGCTATATGCTTTAAAGTGTCTGGAAATTATAACATCTTTTAGGAGATGCCGCATACTGTAGCAAATTGCCACTGCATGACCGTATTTGCCATGTTTACTCCAGTGAATATCGACTTCACGATGAACACATTGTGCCGGGTTATCTTGATATTCACCACTCTCCATATTTACTGTCGACAATGCAACGATGGTGAGTTTTTTTGGTTTCCTGGTTTTGGTTTTATTCCTGTCAATTGAAACTTGGATTTCTTATTTATATCTGCATTAAACTTCAATTTGAATTTCACACTGATATCTGTGTAAGATATACAAATCATGACTAGATATGGTACAATATTTACAATATTTATATAATATTTATCAATATCTCGGTATCAAATCGAGAGTTTTACGGAAGATTTTAGTATGATTTTAGTTTTAAAAATTATTGCCATATGGGTGGAACTCATATAAATAATAATTAAAAAACTGAAGCTTCATTTTACTAATATAGGAAGAGGTATTTGATAATATAGAATAAATTAGACATATGAATAATCTTATAATTTACAATGCGTTGTGATGGAAGGCGGTGGCATTTTAGATAACCTATTTTTAGAAATCAATCACTTTTAGCACGTGTTTGCAAATTGAATAGGTTATAAATTATGGAAGTAACTACCTAAATAATACAAATAATATTGTATGAAATGTATTTTCCTCAGTCTTAACTTTAAAAAAATCTTTATTACATTGGTATATAATTAATAGTATAATAATAATGCAACAAAATATATATAATAAATATATTAATAATAATAAATAAATAATAATAATAAATAAACAAAATAACTACATTTTTTAAAAAGCTAAGTATAATTTATATACAATTGTTTTCAAGTAATTTATTTTAGTTTATAGTTTATTTGTATTGTAATTGGGTTCATTTATGTAAACTTTAAATACATGCACAAGATAGGCGTATACGAAACATATAAAATTGTTATACATTTAATTACATATTTATAGACCTGGCTTCAAGATATTTTGTATGGAAATATATTCCTAATTAAACGTTTATAGTAATTGAATACAAAAAAGCAAAAATTTATAATAGATAAATAATGTTTATATTTATATATAACTATTCATTGGACTTTTTTTCGAAACCATTTATTTAAACAATAGGTACATTAAAATTGTTCTTGTATTACATACTTCGCACCAGTGTAAAGACAATTATGTTTTTGTGTGCATAATATATATATATATATGTAATTATTCTTTTATATTATATACTTATTCATAAGTAGTACTAACTTTTTTACAATGATGTAATTTTCCTTAAAATATTACCTTTTTTATTCAAATATTGTATTATTTTAAAATATAATTTGCATTTCATCAGCAACCGCTGCGGTGGCAGAAAAGATGAATTATGTCAGGGCTCTAAAATTATGCGAGACTAGAAATATGATATTGCCTACAACTAATGGAGAAAGTGAAACAATTGCTGTCTTGAAATTATTTAAGATGTACAATACGTAAGTAAATATTTACTTACTTTGTATTTATTTTGTTTAATTTTTTTTAATATCAAATATAAAACCTATATTAGTTGTACCCTATATAGTAGGTAATATGTAGTATCTGCTTATAGTCAAGCCTATTAATTATCACCCCGTTTATTTCAAATATATAATGTGCATAATAGATTTTACTTTTTTCGTTTATCCTCTATATATTAATACAAAGTCCAATATCCCATTTGTTTAATTTATAGTTAAATTTTATTCAATATAAAATGCTTATCTAAAAATGCAGAGATATTATATATATGTTATATACAAGAAGGTTATTCTTGGTTATTTTGGTTATTCTTGATTTGATATATCGCAATTATAAGTGCATCTTCGTACCTGGCCAGGGAGAAAAGTAAAGCGAGTCTTGAAACTAAATGTGGGCGCAAAAATGTGGGGTAGCTCATATTTTTTCAGCGCATTTTTATTATGTATTATATTATATTTCAGTGTTTAAATTCTTTTTAAATTTTTTTAATGTATGGAATTTCATAGATTAGCATTTATTAGATGTTTATTATTTATACGTCACTACATTATATTACATATGTTGTCCATTCTCTGACTTTATATACAATAGTATATTATAGTTCTATGCAAGTAACTGTGTATTATTAATATAAATAATCTGTGTTAATTACTCTATTATATAATGTGTGTTTTTTAAATAATTGCAACATTGCCTTTTTTTAAATATTATATTTCATACCAATTATCCTTGGAATTTTTGTTTTATTACTGTGATACATTTTGTATAAAAAGTGAAATTGGTCAGGCACAACAATTAGGTTGCGGCCCTGAATTTGGTTACATTTATTGTCATTAGTTATCACCAAAAAATATAAATAAGTAAAGCTAATGTAGATTTAAATAATTTATATCGAATACTAAAAATAGTAGCCTATATTTGTTGTATATTATCATTTAATAATTAATTTATTTTGTCCCAATTGTTGTTGATGTAGGGCATTGATTTAAAAACATTAATTAGATGATCTAATTAAAATATTCACTGTGAAGTAACACACATTTTCTTATTGTGCAAATGATTAATACAATGACAATGGACTTTTGTAGTTATTTAATAATAATAATCACTTAAATCCCATACGTACGCAGGAAACAATTTTGGTCAGGCCTAGTAAAGCGCAGCACATCCCAGTTCAACAATCTCGATCCAGTAATCCCCGTCAGTAACGAAACAATGGCTAAACTCCTCTGGAGCGATTACCGTTCTGTTGTCTATCTACCGGGCCTAGAATATCTCAGCGAATTAACAGTCAGCAATGACTCCACGAAAATGGTATTTATTTTCGAATCAGCAACATCAAATATTTGGAACGACCACACTCGGACGATGCGTTTTCGTGAAGTTACCATGCAGGAAAGGCACGATACAATCTGTCTGCAGCACTTTAATGTCAATGGAGGTATATTATCAATTATATTATTACTTAGCGATAAAATTACGATTAATGATGTATAAAACAAACTTATTCATTATAAACTAGCATTGTAACATTAAATTTAATACAAGTTATATAGCATATAATCACAGATAATAAAGTAATACACTTACATTGATACATAGAGGAGCGTGTAAAATTAAATTTCAAGCTGGCGCTAAATGAAAAGGTGAACAATTATTTTTTTAAGTTTACTTAAAGAAATATAATTATAGGCATTGTTTATAGCGTAAGGACAATGTATTAAAGCCTACAGATGCGCCAAAAATAGCATGGGCCTATTTACCCACCTCTCCCCTATATTATATTGAATTACTTCGTTACATCATATAAGAAATTTGGACGATGTCGATAAAACGTTTTTCTATGTAAATTTTTTTTGTTCGTTGCAGAATTATAAAAATATAGCTCATTTGAATGTTAACTTATAACTAATTTATTTAATTTTATCCGCATCTTGCGGTGTTACTAAATTTGATAAAGCATTAATTATAAAGGAAATAGATTTTGACACAATAAATAAAGTTAAATGATAAGTTCATTAATGTTGTATTGTTAAAGTTATAATTATATGGTGCAAGTCTATATTTTTATTTAGTTTCAGCTCCTATTGATATAGTAGTTTCATGTTATTCTTATGGACAAACTAAACTATAAGACTAAACGAACACACGGTAAGTTAAAAATGCCCACACAATTCTCCAAAAAGACGTACCCAAAGAATATAGATAAAGTGCCCAGATAATAATATTACAGTTATAAAAATATTGAAGTTATTCAAAAGTAATATTACGACATTGCTCTCAATTGATTTTTAATATTAAAGCTATTATTTGTGCGCTTTTAAATAATAAAATTCATTATTTAATGTTTATTTAATTTTCTCACAATATACCCAATCTATGAAATACAATCTATGACATATATACAAACATGTTGATCAAGATAGAGAATATCTAAACGTAGTAGGCTACGACGTATTTATAAACATGTTGCGTTAAGTCTATATATTGTAATATAATTAAACAATGTATTTTATTTATTTATAGGTCTATGCGTCACAGTTAATTAATTTAATATGATTTATTTTGACATTAACATATATATTTTATTGTCCTATATATAGTATATATATATATATATTTTTTTTATTATATTTCATATTCGATATAATATATATACATATTCAATGTCTGATTACCCTGGTTGTTAATCTGATGTATATGTGATATAATGAATGCTAATATATATATAAATTCCATATCAATAACATTTTACAAAAGTTTTTAAAGTGAGTTATTCTATTATACGTATATATATTACATATGTTATACTATACCAGACTTATATAATTACATATTATGTTATACTAACCAGACCCGATATATATAATATAGAGATTAAAATATATAATTCCAAAAACGTAATCGAGTAGGTACAATTATAGCGTAATTAGTATAATAGTGTGTATAATATAATAAGTACTGAATATATAATGATTATCATTTTATTATTCCCAGAAAAACCAAAAGCTTAGTCCATCTATAAACTGGCTCTGTGGTACTTTCCCCTCATCGTTGCAAAGTATAAACTGCCACCCAGAGATTGTTGAGTAAACCCATTTATTATACTAAGCTACATGTGACTAGTGGTAAGTAGCTTAATACTATAAATCCTCAGGTAACCGTTCATGGAGTAATTAAGGGTGACCTGTAACGTTTCAAACCAAGACTTGCTATAGAGAAATGCAATCACTTCAAGTTCAATATCACTTGTATTGTTGCCTTGTTGATTTTTAGGAGAATGGATATAAGTTTCGGTCACAACTGCAGTGTAGATGATGTACCCTATTATACAATAGTTTCGGTACAGTTTCGCTTGACTTCTTTATTGCATTATCATATTTCCACCAACAATTTATTGCACATTTACTCTGTTCGAAATGTAATCTTGCGTGCGTCTTGGCAATTTCAAGAAAATAATGTACCGTAAGTAAACACCCCGTATAGACACGTATAGCACATATAAATATGCAATCAATGTAGGCCTACAGCAAATTGCAAAGTAAACAGTGCCCAACTTTAATTATTTTTTAAATTTTTGATTCAGACAATATATAAATATTAATATTCTGTCTGCCTTTCTGATGCTGACTTATGACCCACCCTGTACATGTAGCATCATCAATTATAAAGTGAGTTTTTGTGGGATATACCTGTTGTTTTTGTGTTACAGTTTTATTTCATTGTTAAAAGTGCGACCATTTAGTAGTTGTATATTTTGTAAGTTAAATTTAATTGAAGATATTCATTATTAAAATATTAATGACAATTTTATGAATTATCAGCACTTGAATTATTGAAAACAATAATGTATATATTGGTAAGTTGTAAGTGCCATGAAACATATTTAATTTTAAATATTATTGTATGAAATTTTAATTTATATATCTCATAGCGCTACCTATCAACATATATTTCTCCCAATATCTTAAAAACACTTCATCCAGACCAAACAATTCTACTCAGAGATGGAACAACAATATTAAAATATGTGATTCACCGATTTCGACAATGTACCATTTTTTAAGGTATAATTCGCAATTTTAAGCCAAAAATGTTAACCAAAAAGAAAGGGTTAAACTATATTTATATACGGAGAACATGCCTTACATGTATACTGTTAATAAATATAAACTCAATTGTTAGTAAACATCACTAAAAATGTCTCATGATGTTGTTTGACGTTTTTTATAAGAGTCCCCCGATGGTAGATAAATGTATATATATATATATATTATATATATTTACAAATCCAACGGGCCCCAAAATATATATAATGCGACACAACATGTCGAATACGCTATATTTAATTTTATATATATATTTGTCTATTGGGCCTCGAAAGTATCAAATAATTAGCCCCATTTTTCGTGGGAGCCAATCGAATGGCACTCGACATTTTGGTCGCATTGAATATTATTTTGGGGACCATTCGATTTGTAAATCTTTATATATATATATATTTATATTTTATGCTTTATTTGTGTTTAATACTGTCAATTTTATATAAACAATATAAAAAGGAGCAAAAAATAGATTACAATTTAAGGGATAAAGTGGTAATTTTTTTTTTTAGTGTATATGAAAATTAAAAGTAATGTTTGAGACTTATATGGCTGACACTATTCTACCCAACTTGAAAAGATTTACTATCTGTAAAAAACAGTAAAAGTTTTTACTTGATGCATTTCTTGATGCATTTCTTGATACATTTCTTGATGTATTACTTGATTCATTACTTGATCAATTGCATAATGTATTACTTGATGCATTACTTGATGTATTACTTGCTGTATGATGTATATTATATATCTTATCACTTCTTGAATAAATAAATATGATGTTGCACATTTAACTCTTATTTATGTTCATAAATTATATTTCTGTTTTTTTTAAATACATATAACTAAAAAAATTATTATTAATGATTGACTTTTATTTATCTGACAGAAATATTTTTTGCTATGAAGGTGGTGAAGAGGGACTCATGAAATTTAACCTAAATAAGATATATTTATAACAAACATGAACATAATTTAACCATACAAATGAGAAACAATTTTGTTGCATTTTATGTTAATATTTGAAAATTAATTTTATCATTAAAATAGAGTTTAATTATATTTCATAGTGTATGAATAATGCAATTAGCAACAAATTTGATATAGTGTTTTCACAATTTATTGCCTGACTAAAGATCTAAATCATAATCATATTTAGTGTCTTTGAAACTGCTGAGGACTAACAATTATATAACTATATAGATATATCAAAGGTATATGCCCAAATCATAATGTACTATATATATATATATATATATATATATAAATCCAAAGTTTTGTAATAAAAAATAATTGTATAGTAACACAACATTGCTTTAGTATAGTATTTATTTCACGCTGAATCGTTTATTTCAGTAATGAAAAAAATGACAATTTAATAAATACAAAATTTAAAATAAACCATGGATATATTATATTAAATAAATAGTGCGTTTTCACTTGTACATGACTTAATACAGTCCGTTTGTTCAAAAAATATATAGCCTATAAATCCAATGGTTTGTAATAAATGTTCTCATATCGGTTACAATACATAAACAATTATATTAGTTATAATAGTCCATTATAATAGAATGTGTGTTCTATATCAAACTATATACAGATTGAAATAAGGTTTAGTTCAATAATTGCATAATTTAAACTATATTCAACCTACTGCTTTAAAAATAATGTAGTTAATATATAAAGTTTAACATTATTGTAAAATATGTTATTTATTATATCATTGTTTTATTACAGATATATAAATATATAAAGTTTATAAATAAAAAATCAATTGTGTTTATTTGTATATATTATTTTAAATAGATCGATTCTCATTTGTTCAAAAATATATAGCCTATAATCCAAAGTTTGAAATAAAAACAAATTTTATATAATAACATTAAATGCTTTATTAAATAAACATGGCATTAATATAATTTACATTAAAAATAATAACATTCATTTATGGTAAATTGTAACACATAACATAAATTTATTCACTACGAAAAAGTCAATTTATAGCATAGCAGGCCAATACATATTGAAACATTATTGTCTGTGGCATGGAATCATTTCCACACATCTACCTAGGCATTTATGAAGATCAGTCACTAAAATAAATAAATATATATTGTATATAATATATAAGAATTGATCAATGTTACAGAATATATATATATCATCTTATTGTCTTACATATCAATAGCTGACGTCTTTCGCTTAAATTTCATACTCGGGGTTGTAAAATTCTCTTCATCACTCTCCTGTGACTCGCTGTCCACGCCCTTTTCTGCAATTGCTAAATCCTGCTCGATTTCGATGTTGAACATTGGTACAGCTTTTGCTCCTTTTATATCTGATCTGACAAATCTTGAATAGAACACTGAATTTATAATCCTTGTTACTGTGTTCTCCACAGTACATATTCGTTGCGCGAATTACCAACTGGTACGAGCCTGTGCCGATTTATTAGATTATAAAAAGTGAAGAAAAACAAAACGGTTAATGATAAATAATATTGTAGGAATTTATTAATTAATTCATGTATATATATATAATTACATAAATCATCACAAATAATGTTAATAATATACATTAAGTGATATATATTGTATATATAATATTTAACGCATAATCGAAACAATACGACAAATATTTTATCAACTAAAATATATATATTTTATATATTCAAAATAGGAAACAATGTGCTTAATATTTTATCTTACTTTCTAATTCTGACAATAATATAAATTATAGTGACTTTCACTCCATAAATCATTCAGTATTCTTGGTGCTTACCGCATATTAAATATAATATTTAGAGTGAAGAATTACGTAAAACGCTAGTTATTATATATTAATTTTAGAACTATTTAACAAATTATATAATTTATAAGCAAATCAACATTGTGAATTATTTATAATTCACAAACAGTTTTTCTGAATTTTGTAGATTTAAATACTATTAATTTCAAACTGACGATATATCTAGCCGCTCGCTCTAGATTCTTTGATATATCCTTTATTAAGGTTTACAATCCCACTCATTAAATGGTTTGTTGTAAATAATTAATACATAATGCTATGCATATTATTATAAGAAATTATACATATTATTATTTAAAAAAATCAACTTTTTTTGAAATAGTTTAAATTTGTACCGAAAATGCGATATGACAGTAAATATAATATTTAGTCCAAATGTCGGCTGTAATCAACAGAATAAATATAATTATCATAAATATACCAAATTTCTAAATATTACAATTAAATGTTTATGCATTATGGTTCATCACATACGATATTTTTATCATCTATTATATTATTGTATTTAATAAGTTTATAATAACGAATCTTTCAGCCAACGATCATATTATACATAACAAAACCGTGAAATATTACATGTGATGACACCCTAAAAAGTTATTATTGAAATGTTAAACTATTACATAACGCTCAACCTAGCATGTTGGTTATTTTGCAAATCTCACTCAAATAAATAGGTGTGCATTTTTTATTATTTAAACCTACGACAGACAGATGAAAGTGACATTTGCATCAACAGATTTATCCTAAAATATCAAAAATAAATAGAGTATAGAACAGGTGTGGTATTGTGGTAGAAAAAAGTATACACTTTGCATTTAAATTATTTTATAGTTGCGCCTTTGCAATTCCAATATTATGACTAGAGAAAACGTTTAGTATGCAAGTAAATGGGATCTATATAGGAACCAATATAGATTAGAATTATCTGCTATATTTACATGATAATTGGATAAGAAATAGATAAGGAAATATTAAGTTCATGTTACTTAATTAAATTTATTTTTAATCTGTACTTTCAATGATATTTTAATTGAACTAAATTAAAATTTTTCGATATACAAGCTCACTATTTTCTGAAATTTACCACTTTTGACATAAAATTAAATACAGTGTTATTAAATTATAATTACACCTTTTGTAGTATCATAACGGATTGACGCTTAACAAAAAATGTTACTAAAAGTTCAGATATCTTCGGCTGTGCAAAACCGGTTATCGTCTGATCAATTCATATTGGACAAATTCGAACAAGAAAAAACAACGAGCAAACAATACAGTTACAGATCATTTTAATACTGACATCTCGATACATTAATGATACTAACAACAATTTCCTATTCATAAAAATTACAGTTAAGTGCAAACACTATTGAACATTATACATGGAGGTTAAAATATGATAAAATATATCAAGGCTAGACACATACAACAAATATATCTATGATTGATTTGTCTATGCCAAGATGAAAAATAACGAACAAACAATGGATAATTTGAATATAAGAAATGTATGACGTTAGAGTAATTTGGCGACAATACTCGAGACTCCACAAAAATAATTAATTTACAGAACAAAATGGAACATACTGTAAAGTAATCGCAACTAATAAATGTGATAATTACAAAATAAAAATCCACTCAAAGAATGCCTTCAGTAAGGTCGCAATGAATATGCATCAAATCGATCATCATCACGCCGACTTCTCCCAGCAGAATAAGGATCGTATCTTTCTCGTTCTTTCGGCCATGGCCTCTCTGCAGAACAAAATAATAATGTATGTTATATAAAGTAAATAAAACATTAGATATATTAAATTGTAGCAAACAACCTGTAATTTTTTAATAAAAACAAATACTTGTTAACACAACCTTACAAATTAAGGATACGAAATAACTACAACAAGCAATAAATTATTTCAATAAATATAATGTAATGAAATATACACTAGTGTATGGAATTGAAATTGTGCACGACGGGGATTATTAATTCATATATCAAGGAAAATATGCATTTGCTAATGACAAATTTTAATGTTCATATACTAACAATTGCACATTAAGTGTTCTACTTCATCCCTTCCTCTTGGCCAGAAACTATTTGATTTATGATTATTATTTATTAAATGTTTCGCCTAAGGAAAATTGATTCGGACCAAAAGGAAGGAAAAAATATAGAAAACTTTACGTCCAAAGACGGAAAGACCTTTTACTTTACCTTTGGTTTAATTCGTTAAATGAAAATAGTTTCAAGTATCGTCAAGAACAAAGTCGAAACATTCAATAAAATAATAAAAACAAATCAAATTGTTTCTGACCAAGAGGAAGGAATGAAGTATAGAAAACTTC
>JAUZND010065860.1:0-17601 GCA_034780555.1 Coelogynopora nodosa | reverse complement strand
CAGTTACCTCATTGGCCTATAAATTTCACCAACACGCTCACCAATGCTACTATGCGTTGGTAAATTTTCTATAGAGCAAAATCACCAATGCATGCTTTGGTAATCTCACCAATTAGACGAGCAACTGAAAAATTACCAACACCAACATTGGTGTTGGTACCAACGACACGAGCAACCCACCCAATATCTGTGATTTTTTAGTTTTAATCTATAATAATTTTTAAAATTAATCTATAATAAGTTTTAAAATTAATTTAAATATATATGTTTTAATTATATAGAAATGCTCTAAAACATATTTTCTGTTAATTTTTATAAAGACTTGTTCTATAATGCTACAAACAAGTACTGTTATATGGATAACATTAAATTAAAATATATATATATATTCTGAACATTTAAGCTATTTTTATATTCATAATGTATGACAAAAATAACTATCTTTACAATTATTTAATTAATGAAGATATTTATTTACCTCACAAAACCTTATTTTAATAAAAAAAATAAACTGCAAATATAAATATTTGATATATAGTTGTTTAAAATATTTAAATAAACGAAGAATGGTATAAATATTAAGAAATAAATGAGGATTGGTTTAAATATTAAGAAATAAAATAATTATTTAAAATAGTATAATAAATTGAATAACTCAAGAGAAGATCATATAGCTGTTATTACTCATATTAGGAAATACATTTTAAAATATATTTTTTATCTTAATTTTTTTCATATTACATAAAAATGTGTTTAAAAGAGTTATAAATAACCCACAGCAAAATTTTAATCTATATTAAGCTATGTAATAAAAAAGTTATATTAATACATTGAACCATTCAGTGTACAACTTAGTATACAAACAGATAATATAACTAGGCCAGACTTTTTGCTGACTGTGATACCATGAATATTTATATAATTGCCAACAAGTTAGGATTGTGAAATTTGCTGTCCTGACTGTAAAAGGTCAGAATTTGACAATTTTATTTGATTTTGGGATAAAATCAGGATTTCAAACACCGTTGAAAAGAAATAAAATGCATCTCTACCAAAATTTATGTTTCATACATTACCTTCAAAGGTAATGTATGGAACATAACTTTTAGAAACAACAAGGTGGTTATACTAAATAGTATACCGAACTTGTTGTTTCTATATATATATATACATACTATTTTACTCTATGTATGTTTGATTTTTATATATGTAATGTACTTTTTTTTGCTTAGTTTTCCTTTGTTTTACATTTAAATAGAAAAATATAGTTGGTACAATATTAGGATAAAGTCAGAATTCAACATTTTCAAAATAAAGTGGCAATCATGTTCAATCAATACTTATTCAATCAATTCAATGCATTCCATTGGCTGATCAAAATAGTTATGTTTTAATAGAATATTTAATAGATATACATAAAAATATAATACAAGTCAGACACAATCATGACATGTCTATGCAAATTTCATATATTCAAAATGCTCAAATTAAATGTGCATAAACAATAACTCTTATTTGTAGAGTTTTTGAAAAATTATTACTCCACTAAAAAGTTCAACAATATTGTGTATTTGCATTAAAAATATAATACCTATCTTAATATAAATATTACAGCTAATATGAAAAGTAATTTTTTTGTTGTTGAAAAGTTACATATAAATATTTATCATTTTTTACCAATAAATTCTATTAGATTAAATTGGCACTGTATTAATTAATATCAGATTTTTAAATTGTAACATCAATGAATAGAACATTTTATTACATTAATTTAAACATAAATATTCAAATAATACATATACATACAAGTAATACACAAAAGTGCTTATCTCTTATTATTTATTACTCAATTTCATGTTGTCCATACATTCAGATATATTATGCTAGTCAATAAATGTGTGGATGACATGAAATTCACTAACACATAATTAAAGATTGTCACAATATATCCAAGTGTAATCAACATGAAATACATGAAAACACTATTTATATATTAATAAAAATAATATGTTTCACCATAAAGTCTACAGATTGGAAAATTAATAATTTGTAATTAAAGTAATAGCATTTTTAACAAAATTTAAAAAATAGATTTTAAATCTTATAAAAAATTAACTTGGATAGTTTTAAATGCAGTATTTATTTAAATATACAATTATATAGTAATTGTTCATTGACTAAAAAGTTGAACACATCCTTTATCTTCAGTGAGCTTCATAGACTTAGTTTCTTTCAAGCAATTGTATAGCAACTGAAGACAAAATTCTGACATTTATTCAGATCAATAAACATACTTATTTATATCATTTCATATATAAGCAAACCCATATGGGTAATATTATTTACCTGGTTGTCAATGCAGATCCATTGCTTATTTTTATACTGTAACTGACATTGATAACTCTAATTTTATTTATAATGAGGTATTGTAAGCAGAATAGTAGTGTAGATAATATAATGGTATGAGGGGGGTTATTCCTGTTATATCTTTATAAAAGGCAAAAGATGATCTCTACATATCTGTATATTTGGAAATCTTAATTTTCCCTAAAATGTGTTCAATTGATTCTAGCATACATTTCTTGTTTCTAGTGATAAGATTTCGGATGGTCAGACAAGCTATTTCATGAATGAATTCTACTGTGTCAATTTATATTAACTACAATGAATTAATGGTGGCATGTGTTGTATACTATATTGAAGCTATTGTAATGCTATTTTACCATTTTTGTCAAATGCTATTTTTCACAAACTGTTAATTTGATAAATATATACTATGGGGAAATTACTGAATTGTTCATATTTAATTGGCAATATGAATAATTTGTAAAATATAATATATACACATTAGGCACTAAACATAATATGGTAAATAGCATTGACTGTCATGTATGTTTGACTTTGTTCTTTTTCTGCTTCAGTTTCTACTGTAACCAATGACGATAGATGAATTCGACTGTATTGGTCGAACTATTAATCAACAATAATGAGCCATTCAGAGCGTGTGTTTCTTGAGGAACCACCTGCACCTCCAGTTAGATCTTCTAGCACGCTGTAAGTTATTTGAATTTTATTTCTGGATGCATTTTTACAAAGTATGATAATGTTCGTGTCTTACTTAACATAAGATTACCGAAAGTTTACTGTACAACTAAAGGAGAGTAGTTAATCTTCTAGTGGATTAACGAGTCTGGTGTACCTTAGTTAGTCTTTTGGTGCTCAGTGTCTTTGTCAGATCCAAGTGTTAGAGTTACAATGTAATTTATTATTTCTTTATAATAAAATTTCTCGTTTGTTTTCGCCAAAATGTATTTATTAAATTTGCTGTTAATAATAGATATAATTACTATAACTATAATTTATTAAAAGTGCTCTATGATAAATCTCAAATCATTCACTTGCAGAAATTTATTTACTCTAAATTGTCGCTTATATAACCTAATAATTATATAACGCTACACTAATATCTCCTCATTTCCTTGACTGACCATGATTCATAGACCTTTACCGTTACTTTTGTGCCATGAATGAAGAGTTCTTTTACTGCCCCTCTTTAGCAGTGTGGTCACCGCTTTTCTTTTCCAGACGTCGTCGAGACAAAGATGGTTCGTTTGCACCTTCGAAGCCTCTCCCAATACCACCCAAAGGCGGTGATAAGAAGGATAAGAAGAACAAGATCGGTACGTTGGCCTAATCAGTACAGAATCCTGTTTGCGTACATAATACCAGTTAGGAGACTAATAATAGGGAGGTAAATAATAATATATATCCAGGTAGTACCTATAACTAAACTATATCACTTCTTCTGCTACAAAAAAACACTATGTTTTGTCCTGGCAATCTTGGGAAACAAACCGAACTTCATATACACACTCGCAAAAAATATAATAATATGTCGTAAATCAAGCTACATTGTATTGAATTCGCTCAATTAATTTGAACTAAAATATTACTCTAACATGAACAAAATAAAGGGTAAAATAATGCCTTTCTACTCGATCAATTTTATTGATTTTAGGCACTTCTGATTGGTAGATTTCTATTGCTGCATAATAACCATGTACACTCGACTCCATTTCCAGGGAAACTGTTTAAGTTGAAGGCGAAACATGCAGGCGACCCCAACATCTCTGGTCCCACCAATGTCAGTCACGAGATGCACGTCGTCTTCGATCAGTATACTGGTGACTTTAAGGTGAATTGTTGACGCTTTGTAGCACGATTTGATCAGTGCGGGGTGTTGTATATATTCAAGTTTAATATGTATTGATGATGATTTCACTAAAAAATATATTAAATCCTTATTATTGATTGTTTTCGATCAATCCATTCTCAGCCAAAAAGCACGTTTTGTTATTTTTTGACAATTTTTGTAGATTTTAACTTGTTTCTAACATAACCCCCTTTTTCTAGATAATAATTTATGAAGTATTTTAATATTTCTTCACAATTATAATGTTATCGGTATTTTATAATTAATTTAAGTGATAGATATATTTAATACTCTGTTGACCATCAACTTTCACTGAATATAGTAATTATCATTGATAAAAAGTGTTCACGAAAATTTACTAATATTTCTTGCAATCTTTTGTGCATCTAATTAATTGAACGTAATTTTTATTAATTGATTAAATATTAATATATACTCTGAATTGCTTTGTGAATATTTAGCAATTGTGTTATAAAAGTAGATAGTAGTATATTACGTTATCAATTGGATTTAGTAAATTTTTATTAAAATTATTAGACTCATTGTTTCGAAAATAATAAATTGGAAGTGTTTTAATATTTTCAAAAACTAAATTGACCATGTCCTGCTGTAAATGAACTGTTTCTATCAATTGTTTTACAAAATCTTATAATTAAATAACAGCTATATACCATAGTGCATTATTGATCGCTAAGCGTACACTGAAGCACATCGTTTTTACAATTACTGATTTACACGTTTTACAATAGCCGAAGAAAACCACAATATTTTCTTGTAAAACAGGATTATTTAATGTAGTTCGTATAATTTGTTCCTTAACACTCGTTTATTGCAATCAATATATCGATTTGTAATGCATGCTCACCTAATGGGTTGTAGTCAATAGGCGCGTTATTCACTGCACAGTCGTTGTGGAGATGTAACCGATTAACTTGAACTTATTAAGGAAACTAGAGTAGATTTTTAATAATTCTTGAAATGACACTGTTCAATATCAGACATGGAATATAACAATGTTCGTGCAATTTTCCGTAGAAGAAATAATAAAGGTTAATTTGAAATTTTATTAGATACTTGATTTTTGATATTAATAAACAAGTAAAGGGAGCATTGACGAATTTTTTTTAAGTTGGTAATAAATTTAATCAAATTAGAAACCATAGAAATACACGTCCAACAATTGATTAATTAAGTTGAAAATACAATTTAACGAAAATCAATACTAAATAAGGAATTTAATTATCAAACGTAAACACTCGATTTTAAATTATCGATCGCATTGATCTTCAAAATCAATAAATTACTAATTATACCAGAGTATAACAACAGCCATTTACATAACATGGTTTTCATGCAACAACTACCACATCACGAGTACCTAGAGTCCACTGTGCATGTAAACTAAGAGGGCGAGCAACCCCATCGCTGTACTGTAACCCTCCCCCCTCCCCGTTGCGTGTAGGGTCTGCCCGAGGAGTGGAGCAAGTGGCTCCTGGTGGCCAACATCTCCAAGACGGAACAGCAGCGCAATCCGGAGCTCCTGTTGGGCGTGTTGCGCTGCTTCGATGACGCCGCTCGATTGAAGGAGAAGTATATGACCGACATCTCCACCACTACAGGTCGTTGTTTACAGTCGAGATGTGTTTCCTTCGTAATATTGGGTTGAATATAGCCGTAAAGTAAAAATGGTACTTGTCTTGTACTGTTCCAATTTCTGTCACGTTATGACAGAAAGAAAATGGGTTTATTTTACCTCAAATGTTAGATCTCGTGTAACACTATCCTTTATCACAGCTGTCTCTCTCCTGAAACATTTTAACCTGGAAATAAAATGTAAACATAGCCGCTAAATTCATATTATTTTCTGAATCTATTTCAAAGCGAACAACTATTTTTATTGAGGGAATCAATGTTTTCTGTCATTTCTGAAATAATTATCAAACCTTATCGAAACGAAATCGATACATTTTCTTTAGTGTAATCTGCACGTGTAATCCATCTTCGTAAATTATTATATTTAATCAATGCCTATTCTGTTCAGCCAATTAAACGCGTTCAATTCACTGACCGATGAAGGAAATCAGTAAATAGGTTTCCCACAGATACAAATTATATTCATTTTACATAGTTGTATTCAAACACACGGAGGCGGGAAGTTGACAAGGGTTTATTTCAGTATTTTTGCGACCAACTAGTAAGAAATAATGTTCCGTTTGATGTGAAACATCCAATGAATATTATCTGTCGTTATGAAAAACAAACGTTTTATGAAGGTTGTGCTTATCTTGTTGAAAAGAAGGTTGCTGTATTTCACACACTAAAGCTGAATAAAAATGTTAGACTTTGCACCAACGTCAATTTAAAAAAAGATTTCTCGTATTGCTGAAAACGTTCATAGCTAGAGAGAAGACAGACTGGTGTCTTTTTATTGCCTTACTCTGCTGTATAGGGAATAATTTAGAGGTACTGATTGAGTGGACATTATTCAGCGTCATCTCTTAAGGTTAAATTAGTAATTAGCATTCAGCACAATAATCAATATTAATAAAAAATCGATTCACTGTCTGCTGCGCACCGTGTATCTAAAAATGTTTTACTTTGTCAAATTGTTTGTAAAAAATAATCAAAATATTTAATGTCAATGATTAATTTGTAACATATATATACCGACATTTTATGGTCCTGCTATTTGGAGGATGTTTGATATGGCAGCCTACATATTATAACACATTAGAGTGTGATTTTAATACAGTTTAAACATCGTAACATACAGCTGTGGTGTAGGAAGTGTATATTGCACTGATCAGCATATTGCATACGACACTCGTGTGGGGATGTTCTGCTATTTAGCATGAGCAAGCAGGACTATTTACAACCTGACAGACTGATAGCTAAGTGAACGAAAAGGTGTTATTTCTATATTCATATCTGTTTGGAATCACTTCTATTTGTTTACATAGGTGGGGGGGGGTCTCAGACTGGAATTATTCATGCTGTGTGATAGCAACCTATTTATAGATTGGAATAGCCGTGGTGCCATGCGTTACAGCATTCATTTATCGCCCACCATTAAGTCACTGGGTATATCATTCCGTGTATAATTACCCCATTTAACAATTTTATCTATTACTAGGCCGATAATGCTATCGATTTGGTAACATGCTGGTGCAATAAGGATCTGAATGGTGCACCATGCCACTTATTAAATTAACTGACTAAACCATTAATTTATATTTTTGGAAAATGCGCTGTTTATTACTTTGTTTAGTTTATTTTCAAGTTTTATTTGTGATTGTATATATCCCTTGATACTTTTTGTGTTGCAAAAAATGCGTGTATGCTTCATTATACTTTATCATTAATTAATTAATTAATAAGTCAATTACTTCAAGAATAATTCCCGATACATTATTCGTATGTAAAGAAAAACCACATTGAAAATGGTTTAGCCTTTTATATTGTTAGTTTTTTGTTTTATTTATTGATTAATATATATTTTTAACATTATATTCATATTATTTTCTTTCTTAGTGAAAGGCGAGGTTGTTGTTATTGTGGTTTTTCTTTACTTTCTTCTCTTCACAAGTGACCATTACTTGTCTTTATTTATTACTGAATATTATGTCTACGTTATTTCTCGAGTGTAAATGATTGTCATCTTGTCTATTATGTATTTGATTTAGTATATAATATGCAAATAATGTTATCTGTAGCTCATTTAAATTCCTAAAATATTCATATTGTGTCAGTTCTGGTCGAGCTGAGCTAGAATTGGTCACCATTCAAGTTCGTTTATTTCTCGCATAGGTTTTAGTCAACTGTGGTTAGCTGGAAGTATTGATCTCAAATTGATGTACGCAATAATTAAATTTATTATACAACCTTTCGGTTTGGTTTCGTATTCTTGCGTATCCCATTCATTCTTGTTAATATCAATATAATTGTTATCGATTTTTTCTATTATAATGCCATCTAATTATATATATATTCGTAAAGATTAATCAAATTATTTTTATTCTATTTAATGCACCATTTCCGATTGTATGACCTTCAGTATTATTTTACCTTATAAACGGTACAGAAATAAGATACTTCCGCTTCTTATTTATTGAGCCTCTTAACCATCTAATGACCCTTATAAGCAGCAGTAATAAGAGAGTAATCTTGACTTAATAACATTATAAACATTTAGTTTTAATCATTTATGCTTTATTATATCGATTTTTAAGTTATCATTTAAGTTGAATAGTGTGTTTCAGATTGTGTTTCAATACGTGATTATGAAATGGCTTTACAACTGAACACAGTTACGTGTTACTTCATAATGTTTATTCCTTTCTCTTTGTCTCTCTCTCTCTCTCCCGTCTCTCATTTAGTGACTACAGGATCAACTGGTGAGTTTTATTGATTTCTGTCTTGTTGAAATGTGTTGAGTACATTATGAACTGTCTAACTGTATGACTTCAAATAGAAATGTTTCACTGTTTATGCTTTATTATTACGAGATAGATCAGAGCTGTTGATATTAAAATTGATCGAAATGCCGATTCAGCCTTGTGTTTTAAGAATTTAATATTGGAGTTAAACTACAATAATTAATCAATACGTTTGTTTTTACAATTTATTTATAACTTTGTCCTTTATTTTTATTATCATATACACAATTAATGTAATGTGTTGTGGCAGACAATATTTTACAGGAAACTTTTTTTTTCGTTGATTAAATCTGAATCAATACAATAATTCTAAAACAAATCAATAATTATTATATCTATATTATCGAACAGCTAATTGTACAAACATTTGTTTAGCTGAGTCTCTTGAATTCTTCATTTTTGTATTCTTAACAAGTATTAGTTATTCATATGATGGCAGATAGCAGCATGTAGTCAAATCAACGATAAACACAGAAGTATGACTGTTCACGAAAGCATGAATCGAGTTTATAATGTACATAACCTGACACTTATTTTAGTTTAAAAAGTAAATCAATTTAATTACCATAACAACACGCATATATGCTATGTTTCTAGTATTGTAAACAACTACATGGTATTTAATTGTTAAAATTTGAATAGTTTACATTTGCGCAGATTTATCGATTTTTGATTATTGATCCTTGTGTTGAAAATTTATGAATGAAAATTGAAAGGGCGCTTTCTCAATAATTCAGTTATACTTACGTATTTTATGAGTGGACTTGATTCTTCTCCTCAAATAAAGTGCTACATTTATGTGAGTGAACAACTATGCTAAACCTTTTGACAGGTATGAAGCAGGAAGATGGTAAGATATCTCCACTATAGCCAGCTAATTTGTTGAATGTACAGTTCTCTTCTTAATGCAATACTTAATATGCGTATTGTAATATGTATAACTCACTTCTGTAACAATTAATTTCATCCTTGTAATGCAGTATTAGTAGTTGATGTATTAATAGCCTTAGTGAAGTTTAAAATACCATGTTGACTCCGGAGATAATATCTGAAAGCGGGTGGACTGCGTTAATTGGTTAACGCCTCGTTACCTCTTAAAATTATAATCATTGTAAACGATTTTACATATATTATTTTGTTTCTAATCAGTCTCTTAATTAGTTATCAACGAAATAGATATGCTGAATATAATGCACTAGATTACATAGAAAACTAAATATTAAAAAAATGTGAAAAAAATGTTTGATCAATTTTTAGATCATTTTGAGTCACGTCATCTAAGTAAAGTTATGAAGTATATATTGTAATATATTAAATAGAAAGTTCCTTAATAATTAGACAGTTATTGAAAATTGTAGATCTATGACCTTTGTAGATTTTCAGGGGTAAAAGATCAAAGAATTTGACCAGATTATTGGTTCTTTTGGGTTTATTAACATCACTAATTTATTGACATTAAAAACCTTTATTTAAACTTGGGCACAAAACAGGTGTTGTGATGTGATCATTCGTCCAAACTCGGGAGATTAATTTGTAAAATATATAAATCGATCTAATATTGAGAGAAATATAAAAAAAATTTTTGCCAATTTGAGTTTGAAAATAAATTGTTCGTTTTCTTTTCTCTACAATAACCTAATTTTTGTTCAAAATATGTTAAATTTTGTATTTCCATTATACCCCCGACCAGTTATTTTGTTTGATATTTGATATCACAATACTGAACTTTGGTCTTATTTGTTGTTTTAATCAGCCAGACCTGTTCACACCTACGCCTACCTATTTATTATGTAACTATTTCATTTTCAGTATATTTTGAGGAGCTAAAGTACCGTAATATAAAACTACCGCCTTTAATCGACTTGAAAAAGATAAAATAACACTATCAATCATATTCTTCAGTGTAAAAGTTTATGCTGAAAAATAAAGCCGGCGTGTATCAACCAATTATCCTAAATTATATTGATTATTACACTAAAATCATTCTTCATCGTGATTTTGAGGTTGCAAACTATAGTTTCTACTATCGTAATAAATAGGATGTCTCTGTATTTGTTAGCAGGTCTGGTTTACTTTACTTAACTTATATCCCTCTTGTTTTAATAGCTGCGCATAACCGCCACTGGGTTTTGAAACCTTTCTTCTGCATGTTTATATTTTTTACTTTCTCCTTTTTCGAGATATATCTATTTTTTCTTTAATGCATGACTTGTAACCATTAATAGCTTCTTGTTTTTAACTAGCTTTTTTGTTCTCTAAATAGATTTACAATTCTAGGATGGCAATTCTCCTATCGTAAGCAAAGTAAATGTTCAAAGCAGAATGTTCTAGATATATACTATCCGCAGAATTGATGTACATTTTATAGATCCAAATTAACTTTAATCGATTTAAAACAAATAAAATTTCTGTAGATTAGAAAAGAATATTATCATTTCAAACAAATATAAATTTCTATAGATTAGAAAAGAATATTATCATTTCAAAAAATGAGATATCAGTTTTCTAAATTGATGAAGTATGACAAATATGTCGGAAAATATTTATTGTAAATTCATATTACAACAAAACTTGTTTTGTAACCTATGTATTCATATAGACTACACATGTTTTATATATCCGTGGAGTTGTACTCCATACTATAAGTACCTTGGCATGTAAACTTAGTACGTACAATAGCTGTATAGGCTTTAAAATAATTAGTTAGACACAGTGATTGACAGGTTACAGGTTCGATTCCTACTCTGTACTGATGAGGTGCAAAACCCCGAAACCGGTCTGCAGATAGATTAACCTGTTGATTACTATGTCTGTACAGTTATCTTCTATATAAATATACCTACAACTTTCTGCTTCATGTAGATTAAAGTTTATGTTAACATTTAGAAATATATAGTAAACTTTATGGTATATATTTTTATAACATATTATATAATATATTTTGGCGAGGATTATAATGTAATCTGTTTTTCACTCGAATGACTGTACACGAGTCATATACATTGTATTTTGATACAGTAATTTTCGCCATAAGATTATACATTTGCATACGCAAGCGCGTATTGTGAGAGAATTATGCTCTATGTAATTACATAATTTAATGTAACAATTAACACTAGCAAACATCGTAAATAAAGCTCGTTACGATAAAAATAAAGAATGCTTAAAGCGAAGATATTTACATGATAATAAATAAAGTATTTTAATTTTTTTACATTTATGAGTTAATCTGTAATTATCAATCAATAACTCTGTACTATGAGTTGTTAACTTGACTCTATCAATCGATAACTCTGTACTATGAGTCGTTAACTTGACTCTATCAATCGATAACTCTGTACTATGAGTCGTTAACTTGACTCTATCAATCAATAATTCTGTACTATGAGTCGTTAACTTGACTCTATCAATCGATAACTCTGTACTATGAGTCGTTAACTGGAATTATCAATCAATAATTCTGTACTATGAGTCGTTAACTGGACTCTATCAATCGATAACTCTGTGCTATGAGTCGTTAACTGGACTCTATCAATCGATAACTCTGTGCTATGAGTCGTTAACTGGAATTATCAATCGATAACTCTGTACTATGAGTCGTTAACTGGACTCTATCAATCGATAACTCTGTACTATGAGTCGTTAACTTGACTCTATGAATCGTTAACTCTGTAAATAAACATATTTATCATTTCTTAAATATACATAATTATATATACAAAATTTACGTTTTAGCAATTCGGATATTGTATTAATGACGTCAATTTAATTGATTAATTATATTGACGAGAGAATGAGCGTCATTTAAAAAGTATATAACGAATTTTTAGCGATATTTGAGATATTCGATTGTAAGCTTTTCTGGGGCTGTTTTCATAAAGCACAAGTCCGCTATCCACAAATATTTTCGTTTCATAAAATACAAGTTCACAAGTGTAATCCACAAGTGCTTCCGTTTCATAAAGATCACTTGTAGAAAAGTGGGTTGGGAATCTCCTTGTGATTTACAAGTGGTTTGAGTACTTGTATTTAATATGAATAATTATTAAATTAAAATGTCATTATTACATTTACTTCTGCCAATATTAACATACTGAATGAGAAAACATTAATATTATACCATTGAGTAATATCTTTGAAACTAATTATTTAATTTATTTAAACACTAACTAAATTAAATAATGTTTAAAAATATGCAGTTAGTGATAAAACTTCATTGTCACTTTCTGAATATGAGGCAACATCTATTGATGTATTAAATAAATTATATCAACTTCAATAGGTTAATGCCTAATTAATCTCTGAGTTTAGACATCTTTCCATTGTGTTTTTTTATGGTCCCTCAATCTCGTGTACAAAAGAAACATACGTCTACCGTACATATAATATTAGGGTTGGCAAAATTATGTTAGGACCACCACTTGATGAGTAGGAAGTACCGCCCATAATATTAGTAGACTATTCGGTTTCTTTGTCAATGGTCGGAACATTGAACTAGAAACTAGTAGGTAAAGTTCAATGGGTCGGAACGTGCCATATTATGTACATATTATGTCATATTATGGGTTCAATGCTGTTAATTATTGGCCACCCCTAGCTTACCAATTATCTAATTATAGATTCCTCCCTGGTTTTCGTGGAATATCTCTACAAATCACTATAAGTGCGCTCTTGTGCTTTATGAAACACTCTTTTACAGCACTTGTAGATTGACTTGTGACTTGTGCTTTATGAAAACGGCCCGAGGTATCAAATTGTGTCTGCTTATTTTGCTTTGATGACGTCAGAATCGATGTTAAGTGAGCAGCTGCAGAACACACACATGTCCATGCGCAGCTCGGCCTCCAGTGGCGGTGGCGGTGGGGGGATGGTATCGCCGCCTCCTGCTGTCCCGCCCCACTCCAGCACCTCGAGCACACAGCTGGACTCGCCGGCGGTCACGACACCCGATGATCAGCAGACCTCTGCCTCCTCCTCCTGGTCCCTGTCTCTGTCGACCAATCAGATAAGGCCAGTCTCCTCCAGTGAGGAATCGATACCGCCGCCGCCCCCACCCGAGGGAGAAGATAAGGTGCCTTGCTATTGTACTGTTGATGATCACTGTTCTAGTGATAACTTGATTCTGTAGAATTCATTTCTGACTAAATCAGAGTTATCGATTGTGTTTTTTTAAAGTTATTCACTATTTTAGAACAATACCGCTCTAAACCAAAAGTATAATGAGGAGCCATGGGAGGGGAAGGTTTATAAATGAGATTAAACTTTTTTAGTAATATTTATAAGTCATTATATTTTTTAATATATATATTGTATTCGACTAATTGAATAACATTTAAACATAATTTCATTACATAAATCAATACTTCAAAAAATCCTTTAAGTTTAACGTATTTTGTTCCTAAATTTTCGTAACTATAATTGTGACCTTTCTAACTATACCATAGATCTCTTAGATTTCTTTAGGAATTAATTCGATCTATCGCTTGTCTGAATTAATATGTATTTATCATCAACAGTACAACGTATGAAAATAGATTACCTTTAGCGTAGGAAAATGCAGTAACACCAATTTAACAATATTTGAGATAGATTCGCCCATTGAGATATAAATAGTAATAGTAGAAAACGTCAAGTCGGTTGAAATCAATGTAAAATGATGACGTAGTGTGGAATTCCAACATACAGGCCAATCATGGAAGTATAATTAGAAACACTAAAAAAAAATTTTTAATATGCGCTCACCTCAAACTTCAGGAACTGCAGTTCGGATGGTTGGCCCTACGTGTTCTCCGGACCAATCTATAACACTGCTTTTTCCCGACTTTCAGTACAATGTCAATGATTATTGATTACTGATCATTCTTTCACATACGTATCTGTCTATGTACACCACTTTATTAGGAATTTTTAATTAGTTGATTTGTACTCGTAAATACAAAAAATATACGTCATATGAAGCTATTTTAATATTAATACTTTTTTTAATTACACCATTCGAAATCTAAGAACGTAATAAACGTTTTAAACATGGAAATACTATCAGTGTATTAATTATAGACATCCACATTTAAATGTTTGAAATAACGCTATTGATTTCTTATGTAGTTGTCTATTTTTCATTGGATATTCCATTAGTCGTCAACGCTTTTCATTGGATGATTTAATTAGTTTTGCACTGTGTTAAAAATCCTTCTTGTTTCGTGTTTTATCTCTAATGTTATTTTTATATCTCCATGGTTAGGCCATCAATAGCAAATGAGTTTTATTAATGTGGGCTGAAATCGATAAAATATCCATTGTTTGGAAATGATTCACTACGTATGGAAATTATCGATTTTTTAAATATTTATGCAACTTTCATTATACGATTGGTAAATACAAATGATTTATCTCCAACCTAAATAAAATATTATAGTGCTTAACTATCGTCCTTACAATATATTGAATTGATTAATGTTATAAAAATGGTATTTATAAAATAAACACTTAAAAATCACTTTACCGATCACATAATAACTGATGGAAAGGTTAGTGTTTAAAAAATTCCAACGTCTTGTATAAAATTATATTTGTGTCGAATATTTTTTTATGTCTATTCTGTAATATTGCCATACTCTGTGAATACTCTGTGAATCTCATGCGAGAAAAGTATAGAACCCTCTTGTTCACAATTCTAAACACGGCATTTATGTTACAAAAAATCTTTTGAGTTTAACATAGTATAAATGTGGTGTTACTTATATTAGGTAGAAAAGGGAATTCTGTCACTATGATTAAATATAACATTTTGATAAATACTGCACAAAATATGATTATATACACCTTTAAGAAATACTTCAACATTATTAAAAGTAAGCTGATGAAGTTTGTGAACGCTGAGCAAACATTCGGAGCCTCTCCATAATCAACACGACCCCTCGCTCTCAACCAAACAGACTATTGACTTCACAATGCACAGCTACACTCTACACTACAGTGGCACAGCGCTGACCCTCCCTCATATATAAGAGTGTGTTTTCTATGAGGTGAACTAAATCTGACCACTAATAGCAACTTCAAATATTCAATTCGTGTTGATTTCTGCGATTCATGATATTATTTAAGAGAAAAACAATGTCCGTGTTTGATTAATTGTTATCTTTTATAACACGGTTATCTATTGATTATTGTCAAATTCATTACTAGAAACAGCTCCTTTTCCCTAACCTAGGGGTCACAAAACATATATTTAAAAAAGTGTTTCTCTGAAATGCACTTCATTACAATGCGGTCAATTTAAGTTAAAAAAACATTTTAAAAATTGAGATCTTCTAGGTTTGTTTGGTATCGGAAACTTTTCGTCTTTTTTAACTATAAAAAGTGTGATAATAATATTTTAAAAGATTCGAAGAGTCTAGATAGATATCAAAGAGGTCAGCTTTTCACTTATTGGAGGTGGTCTGACTGTCCATCCTTATCAGCAATCACTAATTGGGTGTTCCGATGATGGATTAACTTCACGATAAGTCCCTTAGTTGTCATGTTGTTTTCCATATTTCTGTAAAGAGGGGTTAGTTTAGTTAGCCCTGGACTGTCAAATGGGTTATTGTACTATTGAAGGTATTAGCATCGTTGGCTGTTTAATAAAGAAGCGTTCGCGAGAAGTGGAATTGCAGATTCCAATACAATTGATTAATTATATTTCCTGGGAGAATTGATTTCTTCATTTCTATTGATTTATATTTCTACAAGTCAACTAGGTTGTTATGGATCCATTATGATATGTCTCGAGGAGGATAGTTGGTGTATTCTCTGCATATTTACAAGAGCGTTTATATTCCCTAGCAGCACTTATTTCTAAATATATATATATATTTCACTATTTTATGACATGTTTTCTGTTCCAAATAGTTTCCCGCAAACTGCCACGACTAGACTGTTCGGTTCACCTTTCCTCTGCATACACCATTATTGTAACACGTTGGGTTCTTACTAGACCTATTTTTACCTGCATACTTTGGATTCTATCAACGTCGTCACAGGCGAATTTATTTTATTACTTAATGAAACACATTGATATTACAGGATGTCTGATTAAATATGTTTCTGTGGCATACTGTTCTCGAATTATCACGAATTTATCATTTTGATTCAAATATTATTGCGGATGTATTCAGAATGGGTCGTGTAAAAGATACCTTCTTCCTACTGGAGTGTGAAGCCAGCATGTATATATCTATCTCACATGCCTTCCGGTGGCACATCTGTCTCCCTTGTGCGGAATGGATTCAGACGAGTGTCTGTGTAACAGTCAATTATTGTTTAGCTGATCTATTCGTGGGTTGAATCGCACTTATTTACACTGACGACGCTGGTAAACATGTGTACAAAAGTGACCGTTCATGCCCGCTCTCTCTCTCTCTCTCTCTCTCTCTCTCCATCTCTCATCTAAATGGATTTCTTAATTATTGTGTTCGATATTAGTATAGACTGTAGACGATTTTTATATTTTACATCAACTAAGTCGTTATGTCCACTTGTTCCATAAAACAAAATGAATAAAATATGAAGGTAACAACAATTTCAGATACAAATTGTATATATATGGTAACTACATAGTATTAAATATAATGTATATTCATCTACTACTATTTTCAATGAAAGAAAAATATTATTTCATAGTTACCGAAAAAACTTATATTGTCATTTTTTCAATAAGTCATTAAAATGAGAGGAAATTCAAATTTAAAAGGTAATAAACCTGTCCATCATTTTAAATAGCCACTATATTATAACATAGATAAATCGACAACATATTATCGCTAAAAAATAGATGATTTTTTAAGAGTCAACAGCTCATTTTGATAAAAGAGTGATTATTATCTATAGCCTATAAATGTGGGACTCTAAAAATGATCAAATGTATTCTGTGTCCCCACAGAGCTCCCCCGGTGTGGCCCCGTTGGGTGACCC
>JAUZND010065849.1:0-17606 GCA_034780555.1 Coelogynopora nodosa | reverse complement strand
AAGTTTCAAGGTCACTTGGTTACCGAGATAGCCAAATTCATTAAAATCGTCCCGCTGGGCCGCGGGACGATTTAGCGACCCCAATTTTTTAACACAATGTAAAACTACTTATGCCTCACTTACACACCAAATTTTAGTTTTATCGGACGCAAGTTCATTAAACTATAAAGGATTTATCGGTACGGCATTTGGCTCCGCTTTAACATAAATTATAAAATATCCCAAATAATTGATCATATTTCATCATTTTGAAAAAGGGATATTGCATCTTTTGGATACAATTTTCATTTGTTACCGTTTTTTACCTTTTTTGAGTAAGAGTGTATATAATATATTTTACTTTTACAATCGTTCCAGCTTAATTTTTTTCTATTTGAAACTGCTTTCAATGTATTTTTATTAAATGCTTAATAATGTATTTTACTAACTTTCACATGTATTGTTTTAATTCTATTGCATTATAACCGTCCTCTCCATTATTTAATGTTGTGTATTTAGTTTATCCCTTTTTAATATTATTTGGATTTTATTAGTAACCGCTACCTGATCTCTCCCACTCCTTTTGGGGATTTGGTATTGTTTATGTTTACAAAAGTTCTAACTGGTAAATGAAGGTATTTGATTCTATTTTGTTAAATTGATTAAATATAAAAAGATCTTTACAGTGTAGCAATAGATATGCAATCTATTTTAATTAGTACGTAGCATCAAATAACCATGTATTGCAAACTGAGAATTCTGTTTTTTATTTTATTTTTACTTTTCATCAGATGTAATTACATACGTGACTCTGCAATGCAAACTATTGTTATCATTTTATAAGCAAGAGTTTTTCAATCATATTCGTGACTAAAATATTTCTGAAAAGCAAGACTTCTGAACAGAAAGACTTCCGAACAGCAAGCAGTCAAACAATACAAATATATATATTTCAGTGGATTTTTGTCATATTTGTTTTGGTCCCGTCGTCCAGTTATTTTCAATTATAAAAAACGTTACATTTCTAAACAGTCTTAAACATTTATAAATTAATATGATTTGATAAAATGATTCACATAGATGGAAATATTGTAACATCGAATTTAAAGCTTGGGACATGAACACTGACATTAGAACTTTAAAATGATAAACTTATCTCATTTTAAATAGAATGACATGATATATCACTTTTAAACTTTAAAACATTAAACCTTTAACCTTAAAAATGTAAGACAATAACGTTTTAAAACCTTAACATACTGCAACTTTAAAACTCACCTCCCCTTAAAGAGTGCGACATAAATCCGATATAATCTTATAAAGATTAATTAATCCGCCCTAACTGTAAAATGTACATATTTAGTAATGATGAACGAATGATGAATATTCATGAATTACATACGATTTCTGAAAAGATAGGTAGATAAATTTTGTATTAAAATTTGCAATATACCGTATAGTATTTAAAAACAAAATTTTGTTAAAATTTGATTCTTCTTTAAGATTTAATACACAACTTTAAACTGCTAGTACCAATTATATGCAAATAAAAAAATCCATTAATTATATAAAATCATGAATAGAGCTAAAAATATAAATTGTTGATTTTTTTATGTTAAACATGGTAATTATTTTCAAACAATGCCAAAAAAATGATCAATTAGGTTTTTGAGCTAGGGACACATATTTAAAACTTCTTAATATGATTACAATTCTTATGATGTCAAAAGGGGAAATAATTGGCAAATGAATTTATATTAATATATTTTTTCAGCCGTTCTTTAATTATATATCAAATAGGAACACTTCATTCATGACTTTCAATTTGTTGCTTTTCAAGATAATTTAGATGTGATCACAAAATGTATTTTTATATTATTACATATGTAATAACATTTAATACACAATTGCTAAATTGTTATAAATTCCTAAAAATAATAATGATTATAAATCACGAATTTAAAATATTAGATTTTAGAAATGGGCATTCGTTAATAAAACATTCTTTTCGTTATTTGATAATGAACGAGCACAGTTAAAGGTTAGACGTAGTAACCAAGCAACAGTAAAATGAATTGAAGAACACTTCTTGTAAAATATTATTCAATACAATTATGAATATGAAAAATATCTTAAAATTACCATCAACGAATATATTACACTTTAATGTGACAAATTGCGTTGTATTTTTTTAGGGTAATATTATATGTTTAAAAATATATTTAAAAATTATATAATATGCATATAGTGATAAAATTAAACCGGCTAATATGCCATTTTGTCTTGTCTGAATTATAGCAAATGTTGATAAATATTTGCTCTAAAAAAATAAAAATGTTGTATGATATATATAATCAGTTAATTATAAATGGGTGGAGCATTGAGTTTTATTCAAATTATACGTATATTTAAATTTTGTAACTCTAAATTTTATTAAAATAAATTATTTGTTAACAATCTTTTCATTAACAAATATTCATAAATGCCGTCGACATAAATATTAAAGAAAACATGCAACATAAAATATACATGTTTCAAATTTGATGCAAAATTTCATTCACTATATTCAACGGATGTAGTTTTCTTGTCTTTGTTAATTGAGCTCCCTATGGTTCGCAATCATTTCATTGTTTTAATTATATAATAATGGATATTAATATTCATTACGTTAGTACAAAAAGAAACCATGCGTTTTCCAAATCGCGTATGGACTATAATTTCAGGGGCATTATTTGTATAACATTGTGAATAATCTTTTCCATTGAATCTCAGTTTCAGTCCAAAATAGCTCTGCGATTCGTTGCTGGCTTTGAAGTCAGCGTATAAATAAAATTAATTAATTTAATAAAAAAATGCTGTACACTTCATGAGAGAAAATGCAAAACTATATTATTATAATTATTATTATACATATAATCTTATAATTAAACATATTTCAAAGAGTTTCATGGTCAAATTTGGAAATGTATTTATTACTTATCGACGAAGGTTTTAAAACAGCATTTTGTCTATTGACCCAAATATCCTGATCATATAGGTAAGACTTTGATCACGGCACCTTTATTGCACGTCTTCATGCCCGATGAATCGCATGTGTAGTGACCCTTCAGGGCATCATGTTGCGGAGCACAGAACACCGAGCAGTTCCGGCCAAAGAAGTTGTCCTCGCACCAGACCTCTAGAAATATCGTCACACTAAAAGGAATCAGAGAGGGAAGGAAGACGTTCAATTTGCATGAAATACAAGTATATATCAATAATACGCAAAATACAGTGACTATATAATACCAGCGTTTAAAACAACACATAACATTCGACTGCTTCAAATAACAAATAGAGACAGCAAAGGAGTTTTCGGATTTTTTCGCCCAAAAAATTAATGGGTCCCTTCCACAGCGAGGAGGGAGGAGGTACTTTTTACCTCAGATAAGTGGAGATTTTCTTTTCATTTGGATGTGCAATGAATAGGGATCACTTGAACAATTAGAGGTTCACACCTTTAAAAATGAACCCATTTTTATTTTACAATTCGTCGTTAAAAACAAATGTTTTTACTATGGTCAAGCCTGACTAAATATATGAATTATTATTTTAATATTTTTAATTATTTAAAATGTATTACAAGCAATACTGTAAACGTGCTACATATGAATTTTCAATGTTTACATCACCAGAACCATATTCTTTGTACATTGATAAAAGTTATACTGTTTATACAAACGAGTGCGATTTTCTAATTGATCATAAATTTTACTTTTATTTCACAGTTAACAAATGATGGTTAAACGTTACAAAATAATATATTTTTTATTTAAATGAACAATTTTTCAAAAATAATGTACTTTTAAAATTAATTTAACAAAATATTTCTACTATTGGTTTGTCCATAATAAAAAATTGTAAAATTATTCAATTATGTATTAATAAATATATTATTATTGATTACATATAAAACTTATTACAAATTTAACTGTTTGCATTATATTTAATAATTTCAAATGTTGATAATTTACAACGTTTAATTGATATTTGTTAAACAATTGCAAACATAAAATTAAAATTCGTTTTCTATAAATTAAAATATAAAAAATATACATTAAATAAATGATAACTTTACTATAAAAACATTTTTACAATAAAAAATAAATATCATATTATACATTTATATATTTTAAAACATTAAATTTTTGTATAATTAACATATATATGATATATTTATAGCTATGATATCATTATAAACATTGATATTTATATTGAGCATCAGCATGAACAACACAATTAATGAACATAATGAACATAATGAACATAATGAACACAATGAACACAATGAACAACACAATCAGCATGAACAACACAATTAATGAAGTATTCAACAATCTAACAATTCAATATAACGAGTAGTGTTCAGTTAGGCGTTTTAATTAATTAAACTAACAATTCATGGTTTTTACGAATATTTTTGGTGCAAATAATTGAAATTCCATAATATAAAGCAAGTTGAGAAATGGAGAAAAAAAAGATTCAAAAAATATATTAAATAAAACGCGTTTAAACAAAATGGATTTTAAAATAATGAAATTAATTAATAAAAACAAATTTAAAAGATTTTATAATATCGATAAAAATTGTCAAAAAACGTACCTATACATTTACATTAATTATGAAATATACAAATAAATGAATTATAACTCATTTTAAGTAATTATTACATTCTTTAAATTAAAATTGTTTTTTTATCTTTGTTACTTGTTTTAATGACGACCTTAAAAACTAGTTATTTATTCCTCCGGTTTTTTCCCTCTGATTTTCCTCCAGATTTAAGTCACAACCAAAAAATATTAGATAGCCGGTAAATTAGATTTTTTTACAGCATGATATTGATTAATTATATTAATTTTGACTAAATGTGCTGACCTTTTTTAAAAGTTTTATTATTTAAAATTCCTATTATAGGTACCATAAGGTACAAGACTACAGCAATATCGTAATTATGACATAAATGACCTTGCTTGTCCTCTCTTCCGACCAATAAGATATGCAGGGACTAAAGTGGCTTTCTCATTGGTCAATCCCGGCTGTTCGACCATGAACATGTGCTCCATTGTATCGATTAAGTCGGGAGCGTTGTGGTCTTCGTCATAAACGGTTAATTTGATTCGAATACCACCCTGGAGCAAAGTAATAAGAGGTGGATATGTAGATTTGACTAGAGCTCACAATAAAATATGTTAAACCAATTAACATATTATAATACACTCATAATATATTAATATGCTTTAATTTAATTAATCAAATTAATATAATGTATTAAAAGAATTCGTTTGTTTAAATTGTTGAAACCACGGGGATTTGTAAATAATCCACTTTACAGCGATTTTAGTTTTGGAAATATTTGCCAAGTCTTGACTTCCACTATTCAATAGTAACTATATTTAAATGTAACAATAAGCTTAAGTAATATATTTACCAGTTTCAAGAATGCACAAAGATGTTTAAAAGTATTTAATAAATGTTCATTTCGGCTACGCTTTATCAATTTTGGACTGACCAGATTGATAAAAAGCAATTTACCATTCCACTGACCTATTTAATCACACTTCCTAACAACCAATTTTCATAAAATTTAGGATTTATACTATTATGAAAGTTTATATACGATTTATAAAATTTTAATTAATTTGGTTATTTGGCTTAATTAGGTTAATTTCTATTTAAAAAAAAAGATTTTTATACTATTATGTTAAAAAAAGTCCGTAATAGTATAAAAATACATGAAAATATTTCTTGAACGTTAATATAAAATTATTGTAGTATTTAATAATATTTATTACACGTAATTTAACTTAAAAGACAAGAATATAATTGCATTTTAGCGACTATTTACAAATCACCTTAACAACAAAATGTTCAGTAAAACAAATTTACCTTTAATACGTATTATCGTTATAGTTTTCTATTGATTATCGATTGATAAAATCGACTAATATATATGATGATAGGAAAATAATAAGTGAACCATTTAACAGTAAGGGTGATAAATTGATTTGTACAGTAATATGTTGTAATATTTGTACTTATCAGCTATAAACATGTTTGCCATGAATAATATCTTTTGTTCAAGACATTGTGTTTACTAAAATGTTGTTATAACTATGTAATAAATGTGATAACAATGAACCGGATATATCAGATGAATGACTGTTAGTGTAATATATAATATATAACAGTGTGTAATTCTTTAAACTAATTGAGGAAACATATTTATGGTGTTCTAAAACAATAAGTACCAATAACTATGAGAGGGATCAATTGACAATCCCTTGGCTATTCCAGACCTCATTAATCCTGGGGTAAAGTAGGTACATTACAAATATTCATCATTTTAATCATTGTCCATTCTGCGGGATACTTAGCTATTTTATAAATCTACGCGTAATTGTAATAAAGGTCTAGATATAAAACAGTAATCGGATTGTTTTCTTCTATTTAAAATAAATGGTTCAGCTGGTATTAAAACTCTATTAATTAGTCCATACTTCAAATGGCAGGTGGGGTTGTGGAGGGTGAACAAAAAACCGCCAAGCTTATAAAGTTTAGTCAGTGCTAATTATAATATACATATATATATATATGCTGTAAAAAATATTTTAAATTTAAATAATTTTTTAAAATAAATTATTAAGTCACATCTGAGCTTGCTCTATATATATATATATATGTTCAGGTAAGATAATTATGTTCAGCTTAGAAAATTTACCAAACTAGATTCTTTTAGATCATTCTATGGACAGCTATTTTTAACCATGAAAAGTTTATCCGATCAAATTTTATGTTGCACCATTGAAAGTGTTGTAAAATTGTACGTTTATTTATACCATCGTTAAATAAAGAACTGATTGTATTAAGTGAAAATTAATTACATTAAGTTTCAACATAATTAGCCTATTTAGGATGCGCATAACTGCTAAAATATTTCTTTTGCCTCGCGTTTGCCTCGCGAAACTGGTGTATGACTCATCGTTTTCGTAACCATCATATATATAACAGGATTATGTTAGATCATACTCCCTGCTAATTGTGAAATAGAAAGACATCCATATCTATGGGCCCTAATATGATATTATCAAACAAAATATCTACTACGAAACAGTTATTTGAAATAAGTCCCTTTTGATTGATACAATAATGATTATTTGTTCAAATACAATTCTAAATTATACATATATTTTTAAATAAACATGATATCAATCAGATTTAAATTTGTAAATGAAATATAACTATTCGATAGGGGCAGTATATTTGATGATATGAACCATTAACTTACAAATAAATTTGCATTCTAATCTTTTCCCTTATATGCTTATTCCGTGACAGTTTAAAAACTTGTGAAAATATAACAAAAATGTTGATTTATTAAAATTATTATTCAATCAAATTTTTACAAATAATCACGGGTGACGGGAAGGAGGGTTAAGAAAAAAAATACGACCTCCTAATGAGATGTATAATATATACAGACCTAATAGGGATTATATGTTGGTGTTTAGGAAAGAAATGATTGGGCTCATATTGTTTGTATTACGTCATATTTCAGGGCAATTATCTCGCAAAATAAACGTTTTATGCCACATAAATACATTACCGATAGATAGAACCATATACCCAATGTATCATAAAAACGTACTTCCAGAGTGATAGAATATATCATATCCAATAGAGAACATTAATAATGAATATACTACTCATAAAACAGAAATAAGTAGAGCAATATATTAACTAATGCAATTATAATTCAGTCCATGTCTAAAATAGATGTATTTTATAATATAGTACTTCAACAGTAACTAACGGAATTTATAGTCCAAGATGACGTCCATTGTAACGAATAACGGTTTTGTACAGGTTTGTCTCATAATTTTTGTGGAATGGGTCCACCTTTTCAATAGATTGCCACAAGTAGCTAAAGTCTCAATGCACACTTTTAAGAATATAAATATCGTGGTATATTCTTATATTTTAAAATGTCTACTCGAATCGATTATGGTATCTTTTCAACAAGAATTAGATTGTATGAATATCTTTATTTAATGCAAATGTATTTAGTAAAAATATTTAGTAAAAAACTAACTGATTGTATATTTATTTTAATTTAACCGATACTTTGTATCCATTACCAGGAGTTACATATTTGAAGTGAAAATTAAATTAAATGATTTATACAAAACGTTTTTGGGATTTATTTGAATATTATTAAATATTATTATTTAATCCATATTAATTTTCCAGGATTTATTTGGACAACTCCCGTAATATTAAAAATAGTGTTTAAACCATTAAACAAAATTAATATGGATTAAAGGAGGTAATCTATGAATTTATACTTAATAATATGTTAATTTATTACCTATTATTAAATGGTATTATCAAAGGATTAATTGAATAAAACAATTGACAATTATCAGCATTGATTATATTTCATAAAAATATATAATTCTATACCAAGGATGCGCAAATTTTAACTTTAATGAAAAAATATGTTTTGTAGGAAAAGGATTCATTTTAAAATGCGGCTAAATAATCAATACATACTAAAAATATCCTTTGTGATGTAAATTAAAGTTTGCTTATAATATTTCCAATTATTTTATCTTTCCTAAAATTTTTGTTTAATAAATAAGGCCTGTATAAATATAGCTGTTTATAATGTGTTTTTTTGTTATCTTGATTAATCATTTTAATAATTTTCTTACAATATTAATTTATCATAATTGTTCATGTGTATTCAAAGCTATATCATTTTATAAGGCAAGGGTGCGTATTTGCATTTTTCCAATAGGAGTAGACTTGTCCATATATATATATGTATTATTTAATTTATTTCGGACATAATATTTGATGGCATGATGTCATATTTGATTCAATTTTTTACTTTGTTGATGTGGATGTGCGTGTCGATAATAAATTTTATTAAGCAATTCGCGTTGTTATCTAAAAAAATTCAAAGCAAATTTAAATATTTATCGAATAAAAGTGAAATTATAGCAGCTGATCATCACTTTGGATAATAATCAGATCATTAAATAAAAAAAATTGTTTCGCATTTTTTCACCTGCCATTTGGTCAGCTTGGTAACAAAGGGATTAGGAACACCGCTCTTAAACCGCGTTCCAAATGACGCAATTCTACTCTGTTCAGCATATTGACCGGACGAAAAGGAACCAACGTCGCAAGAGCCACTGAAATTAATGATCACACAAACATTCTACAATATATAGATTAATACGCAGTAGATACATATTATATATATATGAATTAAATCATAGATATGAATGCCTGAGTTTCGGACGTCTATGAAGCATGTGAAATGCAATACTTAGTCATATCGATTTTATCGATTTTGATAGGTTTTACGTTATATTTTATCGATTATTTATACTTAAATTTCACTGATGCTTTCTGGAAAAATAGTCCATACAGTAGTATACGGTATTTAATTAAATATATAATAAAATATATAACAGATCATTTTGTCTAGTAAACAGAATATTTCTCAACAATAGACTAGTAGTCATATTTAGAGAAAAAGATAATATTTATTTAAAAAAATAAATGTGTTATATGCAAAACGGGACGTTCGTAATCAGGTGTTTTTTATCATCAATTTCGCCCACACATTAATGTAACGTAATATGAACACAGTTATTCGTATAATAAATGCCTATATAACATTTTCCCCAGGCTCATATCCCCACATTCACTTTAAGAACGAAACATTGATTGTTATACCGAGTCAAATTTGTTTTCAAAATATAGCTATTCTAAAAATAATGTAATTTGTTTCATTAGTTGATATCTGACCTACTTCTAGATAGAGCTTTGACATATTTTTGTATTTCATAAACAGGTTCATCCTCAGATTCACTTTATTTGCTCCGGATGTCGGTCAAATATCAACTAACACAACAAAAACATTTCTATTTTGACGAGAATTACATTTTGACACTAAATTTGACTCTACGATGTTCCGTTCTTAAAATGAATCTTTGGATTCTGGGGGATTAATCTGCGAAAAAGTTTGTATACGTTGATAAATTCAAAAACATATTCTATACATATTATATCTCTGTTAACAATTAAAATGCGTTATTTAAATTACCGGTTTATGTTTTCCAGACAAAATTCGATAACCATATCGCATTCGTTAAACAGGGAACACAAGCCATCACAGCAGTTTCCGTTGACGTCCAGGCCGTCGCTATTGAATGAAATCGTTTTCACCGACAGACCGGCGCCTCCACTGGAGGTTCGTAACAAATCAGCCAGACAGAACTGGTTCAATATACGGGAGAGAGATTACACAAAAAACCGAGGGTTATTATATTTACGCACTTAATATCGAGATAAAGATGGGAGATTTTTTTGGGAATAAACTTGTAAAAACTGGAAGATTTCAAAGTTTAGCGTGTTTTTCAGTCTTTTGAAGTATTTGGTAGTAAACGATAAAATACAAAGCTGCAATGAGTAATTTAAATTTTCCTCACATTACTGTTTGTAGCTAGATAATTGCTGTTCAGTAAACTTACTATAATACACATGATCATGTAAAAACGGTGACCCTAGTTATAACTGTATACTTGCCGTAAATTCATTGCTCTTGAAGATTTTTGAAAAAAACAGGTTTCTTTATATTCTCAATTCCCAATTTAATCAAAATTTATATCGTGTATTCTTTTTATTCAATTGAAAAAAAACGAAAGTAATTTATTTCCCGTGTGTGTATGTTAGCATATAATGGTATATATGGGTATATATGGGTATATATGGGTGCATAAATGGTATATATGGGTGCAACTAATTATAATTATAGCATTGATGCATAAAAAAGTACACATAGGTTTTTATATAATTATATGAATATAACTACTTTATACTGTATGCAAAAGCGGGAAACGAAAACAATGCATTAATGAAAATTACTTTTTGTACTATATACAATAGACGGAACATAATTTATCTGTTTAGTACAAGTAGACATTATGGCTAAGATAGACATTATACATTTAATATGAAATAAAGTTGGAATAGAAATCATGACACATATATTGTAAATCAATTATTATTATAAACGGTATGTTCTATATATTAATTAAAATACCTGATATTATCATACTTAGAAAATAATATTAAGTTTCTGGATATTTGTTAGAGTTGCTAAACCTGTGTTATCTTTCTGGATTAATACTATATATTGAAGCTGTAAGTATGTTTAAATACAATCCTAATTTAAATATAACTTATTAAAATCATTTTGTAAGTGATTGAATCTTAAAAACAGTCATATTAAAAATAGCAATATAATAATACTATTGTATATAACAATTATTATAATTAAGTAGACGTAATTAAAAGAAACAAATGATAATAACATCGGTTTTAAAACAGAGAACTAAATAAATACTCAGGCTATATAATAACTTTAGGCCACTACTGCAGCTTAATCTAATAAGATATATTTTTATTTATTTATTATTTTGTTACTTATTTATTACTAATTTCTTAAAATATTATTAAAAAGATAAGACAAAAAGTGAACAGCTTACCAAAAACATCAGCAGCACGTATACCATGGTATATTATATAAACAATGTGATTGTATTGTTTTTAAGGTATAAATTATACTCAACACTTGTATGTGTTAGTTATTTATGGAAGTGAGGTGCACAACTGGATGCCAGTGTCTCATACACGTACCTAACTTCTAACAAGCAGCTCAAAGAGTAATCCGAACATCGGAAGATGTGGAGTATGTAGGATACAACATTCCGCATTCAACACCTCTTCAAACATGATTGCATCATTTCGAGTACGCGGATTAATCGCGTTATTGATTTAGTTGAAACGATGATTTAGTTATTTAAACGAACTTTATAGCATTCAGTCAAATTTCGCTTCTATATCCTTTTTCATGGCCAATATCTTATTCTATGAGCACCAATTTATATCTCAGTAGTAACTTTGATTGCTTTTTGTTCATATTAAATAAATAATACAACTAAAAAATAATGTTCACTGACGATATAGGAATAACGATTATGTTACATTTTGGTACATTAATTTTGTATTACAAACTTTTTCATAATTTTATTTAAAACATAATATAATTTTTATCGTAGCACTATCAATGTTTAATGATATTTTGTTATAATTTCTTTGCTCCGCTGTACTTTACAGTTACACTATACTATTTATAGGATGTAGATATGCAATTAAAAATAATTCGCTTCAATTAACGACTGTAGGGTCCACATGACATCCATGTAGAAACTATAATTAATCTAATTGCAACTAAATCTTCTGATACCCAGAATTTTGTGTCAGGTCAATTGCATTCGCCTCAATGCCTTTGTAACGTAAAGTACCACCAGTTCCATTTTGCCAAACTTATCCGCAGATCCTGACTATTTCTTCAAAGCGATGCCTTATAATGACTAATGACCACGTTACAATTTTGAAGTGGGCATTTTCATGTAAAACATTATTGAACGTTTAAAAAAAACTAACTTAATGAATTTAGTGTGTCACAATTTGATTACACAATTTCGTTTTAATTACATTTAAGGGTGGGTGCTCGAGGCCTCAAAAGCACCCCCTTGTATAAGCCACTGAAAGTACTTTAAAATATTGAAAATGTTATACATTTATTGTACAGTAATGTTTTATACTGATTATACGAGTATTAAGATAATTTAACATTTTATAAAATTTTTAAATTGTTTTTGTAATTTTATTTTCTAATATTTTAATAAATTAATTTTAAAAAACCTTTTATTTTGGTGGATGAATTTAGGAAGGTATGTTATAGTAACAAATACACAATACAACAATTAAATTAACGAATGGTTAAGTTAGGTTCTCTGTACAACAAACCACTGAAATATTAAATTAAAAAAATATATTAATTGAAAAGATATGCTTCACGTTTTAAGCCCAGTTTAAAAAAATATATCTTTCGGATTTCACCATTAAAATATTGTATCCTTGGAACAACAAATTAGACTTTTTAGCATTATTAATAACTGTTAATGTATACTAATGGTTATGCAAACACATAATATGATACAAACAAACACATTATACATAAATGCTATTACAATGCAATGACTTATATTGTAGATATACGATAGCTATCTACGTACTATCACAATATAATAAATGTAATTGATCCTCACTATTTTTCATTGTATATGATTTGCATCTCATAGTACATCTTAAAGTACATTTCATAGTACATCTTATAGTACATCTTATAGTACATATTATAATGCATATCATAGTACATCTTATAGTACATCTTATAGTACATCTTAAAGTACATCTTATAGTACATCTTATAGTACATATTATAGTACATCTTATAGTACACTGTGGTTGTGATAAAATGACAAGCATAATTTAAACAAAACATATTATATACATAGCCAGTATATAAATAGAATAAAGTATGAAGTAAAAACGCAAAGTAATCCTTCTCAATTGGTTAGAGTATTTGTGATCGATTTTTCAATAACATCTTTTTAGTTGTATTAATTGTTCAATGTGAAAAACAGCAACAATGAATATGTTCATACTATTTTCCCTTTATATTCAAAGTTACTATATACTGAGATATTAATTGGGACTCTCAAAATCATGTAGGCCCCACTGACTCTGTCTCAACCTCTCCTAAAAAAATCACATGGAAGCGGTCTGGCTGAATGGGAAGTTCGTTTCAACTAAATCAATAACGCGATTAATCCGAGTTCCCTAAAGCGGCTGGCTTCATGCGGAATGTTGCACCTAGTATTATACTTCAAATGACATCATAATTCTGATGTTCAGATTAATCTTTGATCTGGCTTGTTACAAGTTAGCCTATTAAAGACACTGGCGTAATCCGTTTGAATACATACATACATACCTTACTTCCAGAAATAACTAACACGTAAAACAACATAGGTTCAGTGTTACATATACCATATACCTACAATACCATGAACGTCACAACATGCTCTGCTCATGTATTGTGGTAATCTGGTCACTTTTCGTAACAATATAAATCAGAAATGATTAGGAAACTGAAAAATACGGTTCGGTTATTAATATTATAGGAGTATTTTTTCTTCTCAATGCATTTAGACCGATGCGATGTTATAGATTAATTGTTTCAACTCATTTTAATTGCTACATGGTATAAATTATTAATATTTCTGGCACATATATTGTTTTATTATTTTATTTGTATTAATAAGGTCACTGTTTATTATATTATAACCTATTTAACATCCAATGTTATTTTATTTCATTCCATTCATTGCATTCGAATGTAATTAACCGGAATTATTAATGTTTTAAAATTGATTATTTTCGGAAACTTTGAAAAGTTGAAAAAATGCTATTATTACTCAGAAATACTGGCGCGCAGGTGAATAATTTTATATTCAGCCTCATAATTTGGGAAAAAGTTAACATCTAAAAACTGAAATATATTGATTTATATTTAAACTCTGATAATGTCAACTACAAATGTATAACGGTAACATATTTATTATAGGCTACTATTGTGCCATGATTACTAAATCGCCAGTAGTGACTATGCTTAGTGGTGGATCCAGTGAGTAGCAAAATAACAAAATTACAATATAATTTAATATGATCAATCGATTTGAAATAAACTAACAAGACAGCATCTACATGTTAAGAAAAAACATTGTAGTTTTACCAGGCTGATAATATACATTGTCTCAACATTTTTAGTTACTCAAAAAAGGAAAAACAAGTCAATATTTTGCCATGTGCTGCTATGTGAAAAGTTATACAGACAACAGACAGATCAAATAACGTAAAGTTTGTTTTGTTTTGCGTCGTCGCGACCTAGAGTCGTTATAACCTGGTGTCCCCGCAATCCGACAGTTCAGTAACATTTAATTTGAGAGTTAAACGCTTAAATACCTCAATCTGTACACTTATGGGAGATTGTTATTTAAATACAGATTAAAAACATTCTTTTTATTTTTGCCAAAAACAATGTTACCAAAGTCAACTCTATATAGTGAGCCGGTTTGTCGGAAATATAAATATAAACTCAAGTATAAATAAAGTATTAATAAACTGAAAATGAGTTCTTTAAAACAGTATCTAAAACCCGTTTCCCTTAATATTTATCGAATAGGTTCAAAGCTCATCTGATGATCATTAAGTGGATTCGAGATATTATAGAATTTAAATATTTACATCTTTTAACGTAAACAAACCTTGCTGCAAACGTATAAAAATCGGAAAATCTTATAAATTAAATTCAAATGAAGTTTAATGTTTTTAAGATCTTGAGATAAATACACTTACTGTTAATCTATATATATATATTAATTTTGATCCTTGAAAAATGATTATATTGATTTCAGTTAAAAATATACTATTTACTTTGCGGCAATTTAAATATTTAAATTCATGGGTTATTTTAGAAACTTTGCTACTGAGGATTAAAATCTATTTAAACCTACTTTTGAAATATATTCAAAATAATTAGTTAGAAATGTTTTACTTCTGAGAATTTTATTTAAAAAAATATTTTATTTTACTAAATTAGCGTTTTTGTAAAATGTGCTTTTTGTTGTCCAAATTATGCGTCTGAAAAATATAGAACGTGATGTGCAGGAATGGTTCGCTAACGAAATATAAGAAAGTATGAACAGATTCGGGAAGGTTGTAATGAACGGCTTTCTTTCTCTCTTGAAAATATATTATTTCACCATTTAATCATTTAAGTGGTGAATTATTATGTGATAATTATAAGTGATATTTCTCTCTAATTCGGCTTCAAAATTGTTTCTTCAATGAAAGCTCAGCATTCATTTTGCGATAATTACCCAAAGAATGAACAGTAATACAAATATGTGATTAAAATATTCCTACAATTGAAAAATCAGTACAAATGATGACTGATAAATCCACTTAAGTAAATTAAAAAAAAAAATTGACGTGTATTACTGTAATTGTGAAAGAAAATCCTTCAATTTCTAGACAAGACTATCAATTTAGTGATTAAAACGATGCCTAGATGTAACATTAATTGTAGATCCCCACCAACTCCCTAAAATGACAATTTGTGTTTTCTTTCTTTTTCTTTTTTTATCCACTATCTTTGAATTAATTTTTGAATTTATACAAATGCAACAGTGGAATTTCTAATGCTCATACGATTATTAGCGAATTCATTTACACGGTAATATGTTATAATTAATATGTGGTATGCGCATATTCTTTTCCGATAGCATATTAGCAAATTAGACATTTAATATTATGTCAGAATTACAATACAGCACGTAACACAATTCGGTTAGATGTTTTATATTATTAACATCAACCTAAAATGTGCTACTTCGAAAAGAACACATTTAAAAATTGTAAAAAATTCAAAGATACAAATAAAAAGTTTAAATCATTCCTATATTTCGAGATTTTGTACAAATTGAAGAGTTGTGCCATGTATGTCTTTGTATAGATACTTTATATTATTAATCTTATTGACTAATATATTATATTTCCTTATTATATCACTATATGTCATTGCTATGGGGTGTTTACCTGTTTCCAATTGTTTCTAATTGTATGTTTTCCCCATTTTGTGGCAACTATGAGATAGTGTCTTACATTACTATACAAAAAACTCTAAATTAACATAAACGTTTTTTTTCTGAAATGAAATAGGAATATCTTTAAAGCTATCAGCAATGCTATTTGTTTTATGAAATAATAAAAAGTATTCCAATTAAAAAACCACGAGTGAAATTATCAGTTTCTCTACGGAAATCAACATTTGCTATACAATTTGTTTTTTGGTGCACAATAATTGTCTTCATAAAAGAATATTAATACAGCTCTGAAAGAAATGCGTCTGCTGCTATTACTTAAAATATATATCTTCTGCAAATCGTATGTCATTAGCGGAAGCAAGAGTATTAAACGTTTCCTGACTCTCTTTATTGAAACATGCATTTTGGAAACATTATTATCTTTTATGACGAATATATAATGTATATAATGTATATCATTCAGTCTTTTTCATTGCTATTATAATTTTTTATTTTTTTAAAAATTTTGCAGTACATTATTTTCGATTCCTAATTCTGCACCCACCGATATCTATCCTATGTATCATATAGTATATTATATATATACAATATATAATGTATACAATATATATAAAGGATACGCTCACCCACTTGCTTGTGCTGATGTTAACACTAGAAGACCCACGAATTATGTATTACTAGAAGAACCAAGGCGTCAAAAATGACGAAATACTTGCAAACGGAATGTATTGTACCTTGCTAAATGCATATAAGAAAACATCTACATAATATACTAAACATAGATCTACATATATATATACATATAGTAGGACAGGTAGAAGGAACATATGCACCTATGAGCAAAGTAGTTACATAAAAATGTGATTTTCCCTTTGCAACATGATTAATAGGAATATATAAAAAAGAGAAGAAGCCTATGTTGCTGTACATTTTTTAATAATACTAATTTTCGGAGATCCACTCCAAAACTACACGTTTATGGAGTGGATCTCCGAA
>JAUZND010065838.1:0-17606 GCA_034780555.1 Coelogynopora nodosa | reverse complement strand
CCTTACTGGGATGTAACCACCACCTTACTGGGATGTAACCACCACCTTACTGGGAGGTAACCACCACCTTACTGGGATGTAACCATCACCTTACTGGGAGGTAACCACCACCTTACTGGGATGTAACAATTAAATAGTATTTTCTACAGCTAATATGACATTATAAGATTGAAATCAATTTATGTCTGACGCTTATATGTATGAGGATAAATCTTCGATACATTTATTCTAGGAGTGCACATATAATAAATCTAAATAAAATAACATATAAATACAAGTGTTTTATACTACAACTAAAATGTTATAAGCGTAGGAGTTCAATTCAAATGTATTTCATAAATATTAAACGTTCACTATATTATGCATTGTTTAATATTTGTAAAACAAAATTAATTAATTTATTTAATGTGATATATATATATATATATATTATAAATAAAAGAATAAAATCAGACAAACAAAATTGACTGGCTGACTATTTTCGTATATATTGAAATTCATAGAGTAAAACATATAGAGATTTGACTCTTATCTGTTGCAGTTCAATACTATTAACTTCTTACCCGACAGCTCTTGCAAAATTATGATTTAAAACTGATAGCAGTAAAATAGTTCATGTAGTAAAACAGTTTTATATATGCAGGCAATAAATTAGTATATTATAGAAAACTTACGGATGTTAAAATTGTACGAATATATATATTTATTCTTCAAATCAATTTAATAAAAAATATTTAACATTACTATTTTAGTGTTACCCTCTTTACATTGAATTTATTAAAATAAAATGATTTTCATTGCATTCAATGACAAATTTGAAAGAAATATCTTGTAGTAAAATTATGAAATAATATTTTTTTTGTATGTTGGATACATCAAATTACAAAAAAATGTAGTGCAGAAAATTGTTATATCCACCCAATGTCATATGATTCTGTCAAATTAATTATCAATAGTGTTTATTACTATATTACTGAAATAATTACACTAGGAAGAATGAACCGGAATAACAATGTATGTTCCTGCTAAATACATCAGTCTTTATTTTTTGTAAATATATTGATACAATTATACTTATAACCGAACCGAATTAACTATTTTTTATATTTGTACAGCAAAATCAAAGCATTAAGTTACGTGTACTGCTACAGAAAATTAAGGAAGTTAAGAAAAGTTAATTCAGATAATGCAATTTGTTTGCGCAACAATTCCTTTAACAATGTGAAGACACACTTTTATAGTTATCTAATAAATGGTTGCCTTTTAATTTAAAAAATATCTATAATTGCAATATAACTATCAGAAGTTTCAAAATAATTTATTTGTAGTGTACAAAATGTGAATACTCTGTAAATGTAATATAATATCATTTCAGCAGTAGTTTATTATTTGTAAATAACTATTTCAATTACAAAATTTAAGGAAAGTTTAATTTTCTCGGACGATACTTAATTTATTTTTATTTATTCAACAATACTTGCATAAAAATTGTTAAACATACATTATCCATTTCAGATATATATTTCATAATATATAAAAACGAAGGTAATTCAAATTATTTTAAATCAACATACCTTTCGAGTCATTTAGGAAAGAAAATAAAGTTGTGTTCATCGAAAGTATGTAACAGCATTATTATATGTGGAAGAATTTCGAAGATTTATTGATCTCATATATGAGCCAATATTGAAAAGCTCACGTGATTCCTGATGTGAATTAAGTAGATTGAGTAGTAGTTTCAACCTCGGCCATCGGTCTGTCGTTTAATTGCAGCTATCTGCAGAAGAAAATTCTGTTTTAAACTATATTAAGGAATAATAAATTATAGGTATCATAATATAAACCTTTCTTGCATGTCTTCTCGAAAAATTATTTAATATGGAATTTCTTTAGTGAAACTATATCAACTATGCTTATATAATTGTTTTGCATAATATACAATACATAGTCTACTTTTTTCTTAATGCTAATTAAACTTTAAAATGTCTAGTTGACAGTATTAAGTAATCCAGACTATTGTTGTCATATTTCATCATGTATGTCTTATTTGATATGTTTACTATCACATATGCGTTTCCAAAATGTTATTTGATTCGAATTTAATGTCGTTTTCAAACCATTTAGCCTATTATTTTGATAGGAAATAAAATATTGTTTAACAACATAATATGACTGTAACTATGTTGCACATTTATTTTACCTTCTAGACTAATCTCTTTTAATTAGATTGCATTAAACATAATTATGTTTCTTTGCATATTTAAATTTTCTAAAAATAAGCAATCAATTTTTATTTACCTTATTGGTTAAAAATAAATTATGATACATGATTATACCCTCACTGTGGATATTATTTCTAATATTTGGATACATTTAAGTATAAATAATTCTTCTATAACTTTTCATTTGTGTATATTTCTATTCGTCTTTTCTCGTTATTTCAAGCTTTATAAAATTATATATTTTTATTGTAAATGAGCTGTCGAATAGATATTATTATAATATATATTACTTGTAATTCTTTATGTCTACGGTATATTTTAATACATTATAACATATAAAAACATAGCTATAGATTCCGGATTAACCTAGAATAATTTTAGCTTTCTTCACACATAGACAATATATATAATAACGTTGTCTTTAGACTTCAAACTCATCGAAAATATTGGTTGATTCATAAAATATATCATATCACCTTGATTCAAACTGAAATACAATGCAATTAAGCGCAGTAGTGTATACATATATAAGTTCTGTTCATTAGCCACAGCTGCTGACTACTTAAGATATGAATACCACAGACTGGAGATCGAAAAATTGCACAGCTGGGGAACTATTCGTGTTGGCTGTTAATATTTTTACATCATAGAACAGTAGGTTATAAAGAAAAGGGAGATGAGCAGAGGAGGATGAAAAGCTAGTGATGTATAAAACCAAACTATCGATAGGGTAAATTCGGGTTTGGCAGGAAATTTGTGCTGTCTATTTTATAGTAAAAAAGGGTCTGATCATGATTGTCGTTCCGTTAATTGATTTGCAGCTATGAGAAATGAGAAGTCAGCAGGAGAATTCTGAATTAAGTTTTTTTTATATCTTCTTGAATATTTTAGAAAGGCGAACGAAACTATGATTATAATTTTAAAGCGATGAATCGCTCGAGTTAATGTTCAAATAAATATAAATAAAGGCTTTTGTTTGATAAATCATAGAAGATATTAAAACATACATAGCCTGTTTAATAAAACAAAAAAATTGTCATAATAAATGACACAATTATATATTAAATAATATGTTTTATTTTACAAAACAATATTAAACAAACCAATGTAAAAGAAGCTTCTTATTTGTAAGGAAACAAACAACTGTATTTAATTATATCCTTTTATACTTTTTAAAACTGATTATTGACCCACTTAATTAACCTTCACAGCTAATATAATATAATATAGTGAATTTATACCAGAGGTAGCATAGAGATGGAACCAATGAATCCCCTGATGTTTTACCTATTTTTAGTATACAAATGATATTGGAAGTATTCTTTTTTGTCATATAACTTAATCACAATGTAAGTATACCTACCATAATATATAACATAGCATATCATGCATAATACATATAAAAAAGACTGAGTATGATTACGTTCATCATTAAGTTCATAACATGATAAAATAAGTAAAATACTAAATACTCAGAAAAATTTCAAATTTACATTGAAGTATCAGTAACTTCAATTCATCATCATTCATATCGCTTTGGTGACCTTTACGATCTCATGCCATTTCTTTATATCCTTAGCTGTTCCTGACGCTGCCACCAGTAACTCTTTGTCTGTCCACTTCGTGATGTTGTCCATCCACGACTTTACAGGACATCCTGATCTTAGTTTGCTTTTCATTGATTCTTGAATCATCTCTTTGTCAAAAGCCTCCTTGGCGTGTCATGTGTTTCATTACTATTACATTTACTAATTACAATTTAATTATTAAACATATGTCCATCAAATTATCGAAATAGGGTAATCTCAACCTATAGAATATATTATATATTAACCTTAAATCTACTGCGAAGAAAGCTTTTGTTGTTTACTGTGGGTTACATATGAATACATTTTTAAGGCTGTAATATATAATTTCAATTTGTTTTAAATTTAATCTAAAATTATCAAATTTAAAATAATTAAAACGCATTTAGTCAGCATTGAAGTTGCAAAATCAAAAATTGAAATGTTTCAAATTGAAATGTTTTAAATTGCGAAGAAAGCTTTTGTTGTTTACTGTGGGTTACATATGAATACATTTTTAAGGCTGTAATATATAATTTTATTATTATTAATTTATTATGTTATTTATATTTTGTTGACGGTGACGGAGTCACAATTTCGATAATTTCAATATATATTTGTATATATGTGTGTTTGTGTTTGTAATATGTATATTATAAAATATTTGTTCGTTTTGTTACTTTGAAAACAGCAAGATACATTGTTAAATATTATTATATAGTTTACGTTAAATGTAGCCTGCCAATCATAACAATTATTTTTTGTGCGAAGTTTAGTATAAATTGTTATAGTTTCAAACATGTTTTTAAATAATATTTTTCTTAATTTTTAATTGAAATTGTTAATATTTTTTAACTCTTCAAACATAAAATGTCTATTTATATTTACTAAACAAATCAAAATAATGTTTATATTTTTACAACAAAAATTCAGACAAATGTTTATTTTTAAATATTTAGTTAAATAAGTACACCTTTTTAGAACAAGATCAATCTTTCTGCGTTTTCATTTTTTAATTTGTAAAGATTATTATTGAATTAAATTAATGAAAAAGGCTTTGAATTAAATAATTGTTTTAAATTTAGTTTCATTAATATATTATAGTTTCTCACTATTACATTGACAAGTTTCCCTATATTTTTTATCAAAGTTTTGTACCCTAAAATCTGAAAAATATATCTGTCTTCCAAAGCAAACACTTTAACTGTAAATTAATGTTTAACAAAATACAATTTTTATTATATTTGTGATTGTATAATCTGTGGCGTGTACAGGGGCAGGTTCCATGGGTTCCGGAACCCCTCCCCTCTGCAGTTGCGCCTTAACAATTGAAATATACGCTAGAGAGAAACGTATATTAAGTTAAATAATTATAATACATACAACATGCTATAGGTACTGAGTGCAATATCCACATCATTTAGCAATGCAGCTATAATACTGTATGCCTATAACAACTTTTAGTAATTCGATTTCCACTATTTTTCTTACTCTCCTCATATGCTACATATGTACAATGTATTACAGCCATATCATCCACATCATGTTAAACTAAGTTTTGTATAGTATAAGGAAAATCTGTCAATTCTTGTTTTTGTGATAACTACAAAATTATTATATTTAAAAACGATCTATAATAGCGCTACTTTTTCTCATTTTGGGAACCCCCTAGCCTTAATTCCTGCACACGCCCTGTATGATTGACTACTTTAATAATAAAATGCACTATTATATTTGTTAATATTTCATTAATTCCACCAAATATACATCTGACATTAAATATGAGCATTAATTAACAATATATATATGCGGCAAACTGACGTATATTTGTATTATGCGTAACTTCTGAAATGTGGTGTATGTTTTTTTATGTGAGAACATATATCATATTCTCAAAATGATATGTTGTATTCTCCAGAGATAGTGCGCTATATGCCTAAGCTATTTCAATACTTAGTCTTCCCTTCAACAAAAAATTGCACACAATAAACAAAACATTAACATAGAAAAGGAATACATTAAGTACTACATATATACATTTCCCGTAGATAACACTGAATTACACTGCATCATTATGGCTTTAGCTGGAGGTTTTTTCGGCTGAATTTCTGGTAAATAATAAATGTCATATCGGCGGCCATCATCAATGTATCAACTCCTATGTGACTGTAAATAATTTGTTAAATACAACAGAAGATAGCTTTATTTGACGCGATGGTTCCGTACAATGTGTTAATATCTATTGCAAGATATAGTGTAAAATTATCACTTTCTCATAAATATTTTAGTATTTTTGTAATAAAATTTTTTTATATCATGTTAAAAAATTACAGAGGTACTATTCCTTTACCCTAATATTCCGATAACATGCATTTATTGGATTACGATACGATATAGTTATTAGTGACATTGATAAAAGTACTCATACATTAAAGGCGTTCATTAAATTATAAGGACAACATTTCATATTCCTTAATTTATAACATTCATTTTCTGAATATTTTTCGTTTTATACGCGTAAAATAGTGTAGAAAATATTAACAACAACTAATTGACTATTTAAATGTTGAACTGATGCTTATATAAATAAAAATAATAAATAGTTGATTATTGTCTAAACTAATTATACATTTGCAATAATTATTATATTGTATTATTTATATATTCTTTTAAAATAAATAATACCTGAGTAAAATGCAAAAAAATCTTAATGAAAGCTATGTTATGTTTGTTTTGATTGAAACAATTGAACAATATATACTTACATTTGATGTAAAACATATGTATTTGTTTATATAGAATATATGATATTTTAATAAAATATTTAATATTTCACTAAAACAGGTCTAATTATATAAATGGAATAACTTTCAAGATTTTTTCGTCTATAATTTCAATTAATATCAACATATATATTATTTAATAATAATTTGATAGAAATAATTTAAATTAAAACTTTGGTTAATGTTTATTTATATACCTTTAGATTTGTATTTATGAAGACCATAGTTTGGCCAAAGAGCATTTCTCAAATCAAACACATATAACGCATTTTATTTTATTTGCACACAAATGGTTTTACAAAAATAATTGTCAAATATTGAAATGAACTAAAATATATTACAAATATGAACTATTCTCATGAAAATATAAACACAAAGTAATACATAATTTATTTCTTATACTAAAAAATGAAGCACTTCAATGTTTTCTGTATTGCATAATTTGTTAATTAAAAAAATTGCTATTGTTTAATATGAATTTTTTAATCAACTACTACCTTCTTGCTCTAATGGGTGAATATTTAATTATTAACTTCAATTGGTTTTTTGCATCATACTAATGATGATTTGTAAATGTCTGTAAATGTCTGTATTATGTATTTGTTAATTGTGACGTATTCTATATATATATATATGTAATATAAATGTAATCAGAGTGGTAAATACTTAAGTTACAAGTTAGATAATCTTTGTCGTAAATTGTCGAATCAGTAGATCCATTAGTAAAATAATTTTGTAATTTTTTAGATTACATTATTTTTATTAATAAATAAAAGATGAGTAATAGCATGTTTGTTTGGGTTTTCTGATCATAGTCATGTACAAGGTAACATATAAACAAAGTAAAAATTATAAATCACTTTCTACAATATAAAGCAAAAAATATTAAATACTTTCGAACTATTTAAATTATGTTAAATATCAAAATTAAATGACGATATCGACTTGATTTTTTCTTTTTTGACCTTTTAAAATTTATTAAAAGATGACTAAAATATTATTTCAATATTATTTATATACCTATTTGTTACAACAAATTTTCCTTAATTTTCAATAATGAAGTAGATAGTACAATGAGCTTACTTTTATTTAGAAAATGCACTATTCTTTAGTTTCGAAACATATCATTATAACTAATATTATGTTTATTTAGTTTTCTACTAGGTAATATTTATTTCTATATATTTATATAATCATACTTTAATTCATATTTCAAACTTAAAATGTATTACAATGAAAACAAGTACGCGTATATACATTCATTTAAATTCACAACAACGTAAGTATAAGTGAAACTTGTAAGCTATGAAAATTAAAATAACTATTTATGATCAAAACTGTGTATTATATTTTGCTTCAATCCATATAGCCTAGTTCAAGTCCTTTTATTATTAGTATAAAGCAGCCGAACGGATCAATCCAATTGTGAAACGATCACCGAAATGGATACTTGTTTGGAGATGACACCTTAGTGAATAGGAGGCCACAGAGGAAAGTCGAACGTTTTCTCCAAGCTAGCCATGATAAAAAGATGAGCTTTGCAGCCACAGATTTGGCCACAACCTATATAAAGAAAAGCAACGCGCTGAAATTGATGAAGCCATCCAGTTAGTAGCAGCTACGAGATATGAACCCAAAGCCAGCGCAGCTGAAGAACCTAGAAGGTAACACACCTAAGAGCGACTATCCTACCCAGACGATTAAAATGACTGGTAGAAAAGTCGTGGGTCCTGGCAGAGTCCCAGTTTAAGATCAAAGTTTTAAGTATTATGTATTAAGCATTAAGTATAATGATCGACGATAAGTCTGAAGCTAAAGCTCCATATCCCTAATGTTCTGTACAGCAAAGTTGAACAAGGTGCTGCACAAAAGAATTGAAGAAACTCACACAATGCTCCTACAATAGTCACTGACCAATACGTTCTTTTAACCAAACCTGCCCAGCATTATTTAAATGGGTGTGATGAAAATTCCAATTTAAAACGCCTCTTCCCTCACTATCTTTTTATCCCCTATACCCTCTTTTGTCCCTCGCCTCCCCCTTCTTTTTTCTCTTTTTCCTACCCGCTTCCCATTCTTTTCTCTCGTTTTATTACACCCCCTGCTTGGGCAAGTTTGCTATCAACGCTGACTGACACCACTAACTACTAGGTACTCAAAGACTATTCATGTTGAATAATAATCATCGAAGGTACACAACTATTATAACGATTGTGAAATCTGATTACTTAGCTATTTTTTTATAATGCACGCCATGTACTCTTATATTTTAATTTAAAAAAATTGAATAAATATTTTAAAAAAAGAATGTTATGCTATTGTATTTATAATATTCTATAATATTTTAATATTTGTATTTAATATAATATATGTTTTTAAAAAAAATAATATTTAATTTTCAGACTCAATTGTTTTACTCAATTTTACTCAACCTTCTTTTAAATTTTATAATGTTTATAATAAAAATGTTAAATTACAGTCATTTAAGGTGATATCAAAATTAACCATTTTTACATTTTTTCAAAAGTAATTATTTAAGTTTTTTAATGTATTTTATATTATAATATTAAGTTATATTATTACAATTTAAGCATTTTTAAACATAACAAACGCTGATCGAAAGCAAGAGTTTCAATATCATTTGATATATATGTTGCACCGTATAGTAAACAAATCTACTAAAACTTGATATTCTTATAATTATTAGAGTTTCCGTGTATTATACTGAGACATCCTTAGCGCCTTTATAGCTTTTACACTTCAAAATAATTGCAATGGTATTTAATATTAATTTATGATATAATTTCTAATTAAATATATTTTAATTTTTTTATTCACTATAATTAGGAATATTATTGTATTTGATATTAAATTTTACAATTATTATATTCAACGAATATTTTCCTAGTGTGACGTTATTTTTGCTTCATACGCAATTTATGAATAATTTATCATTAATATAACCTCAATAAAATAGGTTGAAATCTAGAAATATGAATAGCCATGTCAGGCCATACGCTCTCCTTTCATGGTGAATTTTGGTCATAATACTAATAAGTTGTATATTTTAAATTTTTAGAAAACAATATAATATAAATTATATTAAATCTCAAAGGTAAAACAAAGAATCAACTCGTGACTAGATCATCAAAGATGGATTTGGAAAAATAAATAATTGACTTAGAAATACACTTGAAAACGAAACTAGAAAAGCCTATATAAGCTGCGAATTATCTTTTGGATGCATTGAAGTAAGAGATTATAATTTAACTTCAGAAATCGAAAAGACAGATTGCAGTTATTTCAAAATATAAATAAAATTGATACAACACATATTTTTCGATTTTTTATGTAAACACGTGTTTTAAAAGATATACGAAGGCAGCGTTAACAGTTGAACGAATAATGTATTTAAAGTATGCTTATTCATAATTGCTGAACCCGCCCACTTCCAGTGCAATAGATTTTCTTTCATTTTCCAATAGATTAATCCACACACTGCTCTATCAATTTATGTAAATTAAATGAAAATGTACAAAATAAATATACGTATAATAATGATTGATTACTATTTAAATATATGTGCATTAGAATAATAATAAATAATTATTAATTTAAAGTAATAATAACAACAATAATACAAACATAGTTTAGAGAACAAAAATTAGATACTGAATGAATTTAAAAAGAATCAATATAGTTGTACTTTACGGAAGGTAAAATGATACTATAGAAAATGTTAATTATTCTAATTTGAGGGATTGAAAAAGTATAGCACAAGTATAGAAAGTAAATATATACACAAAGTAAAGCATGTACATGCATGAAAAACGGATACTTTGTTGAACGTATTATATATTGTGTATATTATGTAGAACTGCTACTGCGTATGACCACTATAAGGAAGTAATTTGATAAAAATAAATTGTGAATAATATTTTGAGCAGAATAAAATACACGAACAAACAAAACGTTGACTATATTTCTACTTTCAGACTGGCCGTTGTCCCCAATTGAACTAAATGATGTCTCTGATCACAGTTGACTGGAACTGCACGGCTGCATTGATGGAGACGCCGCCTGGCTCACAGAGGGCCCGTTTTTCTTATATAGCCAATGTATACTATATAATTGTTGTGGTAATCGCTTTGATTAATATCCTAGCCAACAGTTTCTCCTTCCATATATTTAGAAAACCAATTTGGAAGCGGTCTCTCGTTAGCATTCTCCTCAAAGTTCTCAGTCTTTTTGAGATTTTATTTCAAATAAATGTTTTTCTCAGTGCAGTGTTTGGACTAATTGATCGCAGCTTTGGCTTGCCCACTATGCTAATCGCTTATGTATTTCACTATACTCTGAAGGTTGCCAATCTACTATCGTTAACATTTCAAATGGCGCGGAATTGGACGGTTGTTATGCTGGCCGCTTATCGCTATGAGGTTATCTGTCGGCCTCTGAGTGCGACCAAAGTTTTTACCGCCACCTCAATGACTCGGGTAGTATTGATACCTGTGGTAATTGGGTTGGCACTCTCGCTGCCACGGTTCTTCGAATCGGGAATTATTTTGTGTCCTGAAATTTGGAGAAAAGCTTTTCGATCACCAATTTTCACTATTTATCCTTGGTACAACTACTTCTACATTGGATTTGTTATGTTCCTTGGACAATCCGGAGGTCCAGTTATCAGCGTTTGTGTTCTCAGTTTTTTTGTTGTGCGAGTTATTTGGAATAGGAGGCAGTTTCGTAAAAGTCAAAATATTCGGGAGCGAACTCCTTCAACTGGCGATAAGCTAGTGCTTATACTGTGTTGCACATTTTTTATTTTTGAAACACCAGCCTTTTTCAGTAAAATACTTTACACACCACTCAATTTAGCTGGTTACAATATGACTAATTTATACCTCGGTTTCTGCGGAAACATTCTCATTTACCTGGATTCAATGATCAATGTGTTTATTTATATGGGATCGAATCCAACCTTTCGAGAGGCAACTGCAAATCAACTTAAAATGTGTGGACTTGACATTACTAAGTGGAATTCAAAGGAAACCACTCAAAATGTCAATGGAGATGAGGAACTTCAACCACTTAAAAATAAAAAACAAACAGTTACTGCTGAATTGGTTTGAACTCGTTACATATTAAAGTGAACTATATTTTTAGATATATACATTTAGTTGTTTATTGAAGATGTCGTTTGCAAACATGTTTTGCGGATCGCAAATACTGAATCTTTCAATGGCAAAGTATTGAATTATAATTATGCTAAGAACAAAATTGATTTATACATTTTTATTTAAAGTATTGGAGTTTAAGAGAATATTGATTTAAAAACAGTCATCATATTAAACAAAAATATAATTTAATTGATATGAATAATGTAGTTACTTTGAAGAAATTTATTGAAACAATCGTAAATGATGAAAACAATTGTTCGTATTGTTTCGTTTTTTAACATTCTACCAACTGAGTAACTCTAAATTCCCTTTTCCTTTAAAATTCTAGACGGTATATATAGATATTAAACAACACATAGGAATATATCTTATTCTCAATAATAAAAATGTAACATGTTAAGTTTGTTATTTTTTATTATACATAAAAAATGTGCACAATGAAATAATTATAGTAAATATATAATTTATTATTATTGCGTTTACATAGTTTGATAATATTATATAACGTATACTGTATATGTAATATAATACATTGATGTTAGCAATAAAATATAATTTGGTTAATTTTAATTAGTAAGCAAATATGATTTGTCTACACAGAAGAAACGTTTCATAGTTTTGATTCCAAATAATAAAAACCTTTTATACGAATTAACTGTCTATACTAAGATTTCGCTTTGACTCATTGAAATATCATTATCTAGGATAATTTGTTGAAACATGAATAGAAAAGCAAACTTAGGTATGTATTAATTAATTTTATTATTATACGAATCCTATCAAAATAATAATATGCATCTTACAAAATAAGTTATTTGTTGTGTATATCGTCTTAAAAGTACACAGCAAAATATTAGAAGTTTCGTTAACCCTGTGTCAGTAAGAATGAATAAAACATGAGAAGAGCATCACCCATACACCGGATTAGAATTAACTCGGATTACAGCATATCGCTACGTACGCAGTATAAAAACTTGCAGACCACCTTGACTTCAAGTGGATCGTCATGGACAATCAAAGAAGCCTCATCGTCGCCCTTTCATCCGGGTCATTCTTTATTAATTCGTTTGCGGGGGGACAATTAATTAATGGTTGCAACGATAAAATAATGGTACCTTTCTAACGTGGTGTTTAATCATTGCCTAATTTCTCAACAAACAAGTATTTTGCACATTTTCTTTTTCTTTTAATTTAGTAAATTTTATTAATTTCATCATTATTCGCATTATTGATTTAGTTTCGTGTTAAATTACACATCAGAAAAATTAGCCTGTTAGTTTAACTTTGTGCTGCACGGCGATATATGATGTAATATGAGATGAATTCTAATTAATTATTTTATTCATTCTTACTGAAAAAAGATTAAATGAGATTTCTAATATTACTGTGTTTCATTTTACCTAGAAAGGCGATATACGCAACAGAAAAACTTATCTATCAATTACTATAGGAATGGCCGATCTACAACAGATAACTTTGACAAGTTATAGTATTGTATTGATCCACATAATACTCACTGTGTGTTTGCCAGTTTGTAACTAAGTGATCCCAATATCTAACAAAAATGATATATCTGAAATATATATACAATGACGGGAGAAACATTTCACTGGAAAAATAAGTTGTACCGTCAATTGTTTGTAACGGTTCACATACTAGGACGGACAACATATTGCTTTAGGATAAGTAGATGTCTATTATAAATTTATCAACATTAAATCTTTAGATTTATAAATGCGAAATATTAAATAATTACTTCTAATAAAAGCAAGCGAATTGATAATTACAAATATGGATCCTCCACAGTAAAAATATATATATTGTAAACAATGATAGCCTTCGAAACAATAATGAGCAAAAAATACGACGGATAATATTTATATATACAATAGAATCATATCATATTTTATGTAAATAATGATATCATAAATATATTAAAAATATATAATTCTTATTTTTACCGTGGCAATTATAATTATTATCTACATATCTGAAAAAACAGTGATTATAGTATTACAGTTACGAGAGCTTCTCAAAATAGACTATCACAAAAAGATACATTTGTGAATTGCCTTTATAAAAATAGAAATTGTTAATAAAAAAAACCAAAAAGGTTAATATAGCCTTAACAATTTTCAAATATTCCATGAGAGCCATTTTAAGAAGTTTTAATTATGCTATATTTGTGTTTGATGTTGGAAAAGAGTAGGAAATGTTCAAACATGTTTATTAGTGTCATCTTATTCTGTGATATTTTTCGATGTTATTCTTTAATTTCATTAAAAAAATGTAGTTATTTATCGTCGCCATTTCTAGAGTTGTACCCAATATTCAATGTTTGGATGTAGTGCTGTAACTGCAGATGAAATTATTACTCTTTTGATTAGAATATTTTACATATTGTTTACTCGGATATGTTGTATTTTATTATATTATTGGTTACATAGATTACCCGTACTTGTGTTTCTGTCATTTATATTGTAAAATTTTTAATTAATCAACATGCAAATACTATTTTTCTACATATAGTATGGTCATGTACGATCGCACTTTTTCAAAGCTACATACTGATTAAATATATTAATTTGTGCATGATTATGTAATTTTACATTATACTAAGTAAATAACAAATGTACTGTTTTTTATTATGAAAATATTAAATGGTATTATGAAATAACGGGTGTATTATATTTGTTTTATATAAACGTAATTATGTGTATTCTTGTGTACTATATCATATATGTTATATGTAATAACATGTCTTAAATTCTAAATAATATATATTACGATGCATCTATGAATTGTTCGTTTGAATTGGTTTTAAATTGGGTTAACTATATGTTGGGTTAAATGATTACGTTTTGGTTGTATACATTTTGTATTGTATTATAAATTATATTGATATTTGTGGCTCATAAGTTTCTCAACATTAACTTTAAAAAATAAATACACACAGTCGAGTAATTTTTTTTCTTAAAGATTTATTTCCGAGAAAACACAATTGTAATAATAATGAAGTAATATACCAAATGAAGTTACGGGACAATTACACGAGAAAATTAACCCGAAAGTGACCTGCAGAATAATAGAGAATAGGTTATATTAAAAAAAAACAATAACTACATATGCAATTCTATTTAATTTGGTTTCTGGAAGCGCTAAGGTTTTTTCAAAAAAATAATTCCATTACACACATACATAATAAATTAAAAAAGGAACATGGAAAATATTGCAGTTAATTCATATAAATATAAAATTTAACTTAACTTTCCGTATAATAAATATATTCTACTTAAAAAACACGCAGAAATAAAACTTTTGTATTGTTTTCATCTTGAATGTGCGCATAAAAAATGTTAACATTATATTTTTATCTTGATTTTAAATAAATGAATCTACTAGATACATATTTCAATTATGACATTACATAGATATTATTATGTTATAAGTAATATGAATATTTATATGCCAATGTCATTTAGACATTAAATAATAGACGTACAATTTACATTTATTATGCATGTTTTAAATATCTTTAAAGCATGTGCTTTGAACTTTATAAGCCAGTAATCTAGTCAGTAAATATAGTCATTAAATAATTATATACAAGTTTTAAGTAATGTTTTTAATAGTAGCTATATGTATAGAAATAATAATAACATTTCAAAATATACTGAACTATAAAGAAAATTAGAGCAGAACATGATATACATGTCTGTATAGTATAGTATGTTTATAGTATAAATAATTTGTTTAAATTTATAAAATGAAATATTTATTTAAGTAGGGTAATGTAAATTCAGATTTTTTGCACTCTCTAGAAGTATTGGCCACCTGACAAAAATTGCTGCAATTTAGTTTTTCTTCAAATATGATATATTGTAATTATTTAGCTCTTCTTTAAATATCATATATTGTTTTTGGAAAATGAACATTAACAGTGAAAAGACGAAGCGAAAAAACATCAGAGTACGTTCAAGGAGGGGATGAGGTTCAGTGAAGCACATTTTTAATAAACTATAATTAAACAAACAATTTTTCTGAAACTTTACTACATTAGCTGTATGTTAATTACAATATTTGAAAGGAATTCCTAATTTGATGTCACAATGGAAAATGCATTCATTCAAGTTGATTTATTTTATCATGATTATATCTGAACAAGAAATCAGAAGATAAAATCTGAAGATGAAATCTGACGATGATAAACTCCTTTAATAATAACATATTTTGTTTGTGAAATACAATCCAAACATAATGTTTCACATTTGACAAAACAGGTGATATTTCAAAGATGTGTTTTTGTCAATTTTATTTGAAGTATATGCGCTGTTTTTATAATATAATAATTTATTATAATAAACCAGCTACACCTTTCTATTGTTTTTTACATCTTTTTAAACATGTTTTATTTGTGAATTCAATCCAATCATAATAATTTTTAAATATATACATATATGACATGATTGTAAAGATAATATATTTACATGAAGTTTAAAAGATCACTTTAGAGTAATTGATAATGTATTGAAAATTAAGCAGTTTACAAATGTACAACTCAAAAAATAATAAGAAAAAAACATTCTAAATAAATATTATTGACATATTTGAGGATAATAACAGTCATGTATCTTTATTTAGTGGCCCAAATATTTTAAAGAACAAAAATAACATTTTAAATTGCATATAAAATTATGAAAAACCTGCAGCTAACCCATTGTCCAAATTTTATGAAAATAATTACAAATACATAAAGACAATAGTTAGCCATTTAAAAAAAACTCAATATGATTTAAACAGTTTATAATAAAGAAAATGTGGGGAAACTTTAGCTCCAGTCACGTCGGCTGTTTCATTCTTATTTACGAAAAACAACTTTAAAATTATAGAATAAAACCGTACATAAGTCAATATCAACAAATTTTACGTTATTACTCGTTTACAATTATATATAAATTTCCACATTCAATAAATGTTTTAAGGCCCATTGATGTAGTTATAGTCTCGTCGTTTATTCACTTTTGTCGTAAGCATAATTATACTTGCATCGCTATTATTGTATTACTGCTAAATTAATTTATTCTGAATCTGTAAGATGTGTATAAAACATGTTCGATGTCTACAATGTAATTATATCATTATTCTATAAAAACCATTTTTTAAGTGTTACAATTAATCATTCAGCAGTTTTCCGTAATATTCCAATTTTAAACAATTAAACGAATAATGTTAAAAGCAAATTTAATTATAAAAGTGTTAGGCCTATGCAAAATAATAAAGGATTATTTCAAAATATTTTATACAAGAAAAGTTAGCTGCCTTTTAACAAAATTGAATTTATACTGATGTTTTTAAATTGACATTTTGGAAATTTGTAATTGTTTATCGTCGTTCCCATCTGGTTTTCTCCAATAATCATTTATTACATAATTTATTTAAATTACATAGAAAACATTTAGAATACAATAAAAATTCTTTTTATTTAATTTCAAATATATAATTAATACATACCGGTTTGATAAAATTAAATTAAATGTTTCAAATGAGAATAAAAACTATTAACCAAAATTGTTATAGTTATTATTTGTAGATATGCTAAAAATAATTATTTATAAAATATTAAAAACTATAAACGACAAAGTAATTGGTAGAAATCAATTGAAAATTCCTTAGTAAAATTAATCAATTATTAGTTATTTTCATTTTCATGATGATTGGCTTATCTTTTTGTATTAACAAAAACTTACCGTTGCTGGTGAACATCACACATAATAATCACAATAAATCACAGTAGTATAGAAGGATGCGCTCTAGATCACCCCCCCTCCGCCCACGCATTTTTTTTGATGAATCACCCCT